>KK502462.1:97383-132555 GCA_000688735.1 Glossina austeni | reverse complement strand
TTTTTAAAATTCTTACACCTTTTATCTTTATGCCTTTATAATAATATGCCTTTTAAAGAAAATGCGAATAATTACGCGCAAAAAGAAATAGAAGTAAAACAATGCACTATTCTTTACAGAAAAGAACGAAGCAATCACGCCGCGATCAGTTGCCAAACTAATTTTTTAATAATTTACGGCTAGCCTGTTCTTATTAATTAGGGATTAACGGTTACACATGGTAATGTATTTATTTTGTTACCGACCCATAGTTTCCATGTATACGCATGTTATTAATTAGGGATTAACGGTTACACATGGTAATGTATTTATTTTGTTACGTACCCATAGCTTCCATGTATACGCATGTTTATATATTTTAACTATAAATGGTACATGTTATGCATAGGCACATACCTAACGGTCTTGTGGTTTGGATTTGTTGTTGGCGCACCTAAAATCACACGCCTAAACGTTTACTTGTTTATTAACAGTTCCGTCAATATGGTAAGGATTGTACATTGAGTTTTTTTTGGTATAGGCATATACATAGTGGTCTATACGTTTTCTTACTTACCCTTATTTCTGAAGTATTACTTGCTGAGGCTAGCATATTGAATTGTTCTTGCTATGTAGAGATTAAGGGCTACACATTGTAATATATCTATTTTTGTTACCTACTTCTAATCTACATGCATGAACGATGATACGCTGTAGTTATAAGTGATAAAAATATACTTATACTTACATAAGATAGCAATAATATAATACATACATAAGATTGCATCCCTACAACGGATACCTAGATAAATAAGCATTGATATATTGTACCGTATACATCGCATAACGCGTGCCAGTCTGTAACAGGCGTAGGCAGAGCAACTGCGTAACGAGATAGCGATGGTGATCACGATTATAAAAGGGCGTGACACAACACGCTCGATCTTTCATTTCTGTTACAGCAGCCAAGGAGGTAAGAGATCTCGGTCAAAATATTTCGCTGTGTTTGAGTCTAGTGATAGGCATTTTTTTTTTGACTTACGGATAGGGGCTGGCACGGTAAGCTTAGTCGGCATCCTTGAATAACAGACAGAACTATGTTAGTTCATGGATAGGGTATGGCAGGCTCAGCTTAGTCATGATCCCCGAACAACGGATGGGACCACTCTCTTCGATGATGGTTCGAACGGTTAGGGACAATAAAAGCAAATAAAATGCAGGTAGGAACGGACGAGTGGCCGTATTGCCCCAACGTTGGCTGCTGTAAGATCTCTCGCGTATTTTTGCAGAATTTCTCGCAAGACGCGATGCGTGCGAATTGCGGAAAATAATATCGAGGGAAAGAACTACGAGCAAGAGTCGCGCACCACCGCGCTGGTTTTCTTTCCATTCTACGAAAATCATTTATCGCATACGGTATACGATACGTAAATACGATAAATAATAAGAAAATACATATCAAGTTTCTCGTAAACAATAAGAAGTTCGACGAAAATGCGAACATTTAAGAGTTAAGAGAAGATTAGAAGACTAAGTTAATGGGAAAGCTCTTTACAATTTGTTTTATTTGTGGTCCGCCCCAATCTAAAGAGAAGCTAAAAATGAAACCACTGCAAATAAAATATTAGCATAATTTTTGCTTCGTTGCTAGGTGGTCTTGCGGTATACTTAGTTGCAGTGGTTGAAGCGTAGCAGATGAATAGTACGGTGTTAACTTTGTTTTCATTCGCTTGTAGTCAAAAAATATGTGGTACGGAAATCGAGAGGTTGACCAATAATAGCATTTTTCGATTTTTCGATCAAGAGCATTTGCGTGATATTCAGAGGAAAAATTACAACGTTTAATCGTCTGAAAGAATAATAAAATTGGGAAATTATTGCAACGATGTTGCACTTTCTTCAAATATCTTTGCACCTAGCTTTGTGTGCAAAGACCTTCTCCAACCGAAACGAAATTTTCATAGATCTGGTCGGATTTATTGTAGCCAAGTACTTTCGATATTTGATTTATTCTTGCTGCTGCGCTGTTCTCTGCAAACGGTTGCAGAGAAAATGGTTAAATCACCTTAAATTGATTGCGCACTACTCCACCTTAGTTGATTGACAACGATAAAATTACTACGTTAGACCCAACTCTTTAGCCTGTACAAATTCTTTTTCCAATTGTTAGCTTGAAACCATTGCACACTATTTTTATTAGGCGCAATAATTCTATCTTTCTGCTTAGTAGTCCTCTTTTTGCACTTCATATATTATTATGAATGCTACGCCACTCACGTTGTTGCAGTTCTCCTTATTCCAGTTCCGTTTTCATGTGTGCGTGTTTTGGTTTCTTTGGTTCCCTTATATCTCTTCATAAACACTATATTGTGATGATTTTTCTTTGTTTGAAGGGGTGCGACGCAAGTGTATCCCTAATCTGCTCGGCTTCAGAACGCCAAGTCTTTCCGTCTCATAGATTGCCAATGAAGCTCGGCATGAGACGGTCCCTAAATCTTGCCTGTAGGCGGGTTGAACGATTTTTCTTAGCGAATTAAACGCTTGGTTATTTTGAGTTGCTTGATAGCAATTGTAATTGTTTATTAAGAAGTGCAATATTTATACTTAATTTTAACAGGTGACTTAATGCTACCGTAAACACTAATTAATTAGGGCGCCTGGCATCGTATTGCATTTCGTAATGCAATACCCAGCCAGTTGGAGTGCGAAAAAAATTTGTTTTTCTCTCTTTTTTGTTTTGCTACAGAATTATGCAAATTCAGCGTAATTCTGTCGCACTTCAAAGTGGATGCATATGACACAACAATTACACAACAATATACTTCATTTGCGGCCATTAAATTAAATACACCTGCTTTTTGTTCGTCATAGGCTTAGTTTCATTTTCTTATTGAATATATGTGCTTATTTTACATTTATTTACTTATTTTATTAAAGACATCTTATCCATACCTGAATTTCTTATTAATCAAGTGATTTATAACTCTTGATATACGTACATGATTTACATACAAAAAGCGAAGATGGCATTTGTTAAAAAAAGAATATTATATGAAACCTTTTCCTTAACTGGTGGCTCATGAATGTCACTAAAGACTTTTAGAAAAAGTTTCTTTTTTTTGCTTTTTTATTACATTAGAATATACTTTTTATTTGGTGTTCTTCATTGGCGATAATATATATATGCCCTAGTTTTTTATTAATGTCATTGAAAGCGAATTAATACGAAATTCCACTAACATGAAATAACGATTCATTTGTATTTCAATAATATGAATTTTTCTTTAACTTATTCTAAATAATTCTCGACATTTTTTTCATTTTTCTTCCCATATTCTTCTTCGCATTCCTTCCTCCACAATGACCTTCAATTCTATTACTTCGTTCTTCGAAGTTATCACAATGCATATTCCATAGAGCAATTGTAAGAATAAGACAAGAGCTTTCACGATTAAATCGTCGGCAAACATTAGTAGTAGTAGCAGACAGAACACTAGAGGGAAACGCAAGACGTGTGATCAATGAACTTAGGATAAAAACAGCTTTGTATCAATCATACATTAGCGAAAGCTACTGTAGCTAAAAAAGAGATAAACTATTTATACAACATATAAAAATTTAAATTGAAATTGGGAATGAAAACCATTCTTGCAACTATTCATCGTTGTTCGATGGAAAGCATGCACGTTTATTATGAACTGGATCACAAATGCTATCATTAGTAAATATGCCGGGTATGTCTAGCACAATTGTTGGGTGACGAATTTTGTTCGTTATTAACGGCCAAGTAGCACTAGAGCAAGTCACTAACACATGTGTGGGCATAAACCGCCTGACTTCTAATCACAGTATTCCGTCAATTGTATTTTGTTGCTGTACACATAAGTTTCTGTGAGACACTGCAACAATTAAAATTAAAAATTTTTTTTTTGCATTTTGAGTTCCTGTTAGCACAAGAAATTCGTAAAAAAATTGCGTTTGTTCTCATTGGCGAACCGGGTTATTTCAAAATCGTTTAAAGAAAGGGTTTGTGTACACTTGCATTTTTCCCATGAACGAAAATAACCGAAAGTAGAAAGCTATTAGTGTGTGGTATTATTTACTGTTGAGTACGTAAAGAAGATAATAAGCATAGGAAACCGTAACCATAAAACCAATGCATTGGATATCACAGGGTATTACATATGCAGTACTACTAGTAGAAAATAAGTAACTTAAAGTAACTTAAAGCGTCCGACTGAACTGCAGGACAGAATATGAGAAAAAGGTCATAAAAATGATCCATGAAAATAATAATAAAAAACTAAGATACACATAAGTTTTTTTTTCGGCCAATGAATATTGTGACAATAAAAAGCTTGAAAGTAAATGAATAATATATTTTGCTTTTATTTTTCTACTACAGCTGCTTGTCTTATAAATGCAACTCTGAATAACTAATTCGAACTCGTAACAACTAAACTAATGCAAAACGTGAGCTATTTAGCTTTCGTTTAATTTGACAGTTATGTGAAGTGTATTTAACACGTTCGCGGACACTAAAAATTTCAGGGAGCTGCAAAAATAGACAGGCAATTATTTTTTAAACTAGTTGTAATATGCAAAATCTGATTATACATATATTATAAGAGTAGTCAGAACATCGTATTTTAAGTGTTATATGAAATGAATGTTATAGCAATTGGTCATTACTTTGAAATGTATATTAATTACAAAAACTTAAGGTTAAATTAAATGAACAAAAATTGGCTTTAAAATTTGAATGCTGTAGCATTCACGTCATTTTGCTTCACTATGAAATGAAATGAATTTTATAGCGTTCGCGTTCGCGAACGTGTTCACGGATTTTACGCATACGTAAAGCAAAAAAAGTCATAGTACAATTCTGGGAGTAATCACTTATGAAAAATGTAACTATCGACATCTTCGCTCAATATTTTGCATGAACTCTCGTTTTTTTGGGTCATGTATGCAGAACAGCTATAGAATTCCCTCTCTCATATCACAACATGACAGTTCACGTTTTATGTTAATGTTAGTTTTTCTAAGTTAGGCTTGATAGTTCTTAGCCGTATTCACAAGAGTAAAAAGCCGCAAAGGGGTAACGAGAACTAAATTTCAAATTATTATGACCATGGGAGTAATGCAAGAAGGCTCACCTTGTTACCACAGATACAGATAGGAAGCAGATTATGGAGACAGAACACAGCATCACGGCGGAAAGGAAGGAGCTTACCGCCAAAAAATGTTAGCAAAAGTGCCTTCAACTGCGTGATATTTTAAAAAGTTATTAATATAAAAGTGTTATAAAAATTTTTACATTATGTACCATAAGCTTATATAAATTAATAAATGAAAAGAAACAAGTAAGAAAGTTATATTCGGCATTCACCATTATGCTTTTCGCATTCTACTCTCCAAGTTCTTTTATTTGATGGCCATATCGCTGGTGTTATTAAGAAAAAAGTAACCACGGTGTCTACCATATTCATTTTGGAATTAATCCGTTTTTAGGCAAGATAATATATGTTCATTTGAGGAGTGTACAAACTAGTTTTAAACATTCTGTCTTATTTGTGTTATAATAAATAAGCATGAAACCTCAAAAAATGAAAAAATAAAAATTATTTACTTGTAACTCTGTGTGAGCATTGTTTATTTTTTCCATTTTTAGATGTAAAGAGTAGAGTGCTTCGTCAAGTAAAAGTGCAAAATTTCAAGCAAAAGGCCAAAAATTGTTGTTAAGAAAAATGGAGTTGCCTTCAGTTTACGCTCCATTGCGGGCTTCTGCTCTGACTAATTTGGCCCATTTTCAATACCAACCTACGTGCAGAAATTTTTAATGTTTCTTCCAAACTTTTATTCTATATCTTAATTTTTATGACCAGGAGAGTGCCGACAACACTCACCACACAAACACAGATGCACATAGATGGACAGACATTGGTTAATCAACTTAGAATTTCCCGCTAATCAAGAATATATACACTATATAGGTCCTCTGAATCTTCCTTTTGGATGTTACATACATTATGGAAAAAAACAAAATGAGTACATATATCTTACATTGGAGAGTATAAAAACAAATTATCATTTGAAAGAAGAAACATAAGAGATGAACAAATTCAATATATATTTTCGCAGGGTTTTATACTGCACACACCCACATGCATAAGCACACTTCTCGAATTGGTGGTCATTTTCTTTTCTTTCCTTGTTATCTTGTCCACTACATCAGTAAATTTCAATAATACTTCTGAACATTTTTAAATTTTAGCCTTTTGTGTAGTAAAGCGACATCTTGCACCATTAACAAATCGATCTTTCAACGACCTTAACCGCGTTTCTCAAGTAAAAAATACAGAAGTTAAATTTAACTATTTTTAATCTCTTTGTATCACACTTACTCTACTATATTTGTCGATATAAATTACTTGGCAAATACGCTACAAATTCGTACGCCACTTTATTTGAAAAGCTTGCGAAGTGTTTTTTTAAACTTCTTGAGTTTTCTACACTGCATTCATTAAGAGCTTTTTCATAGCTTTTTTTAACCTATATGATTTTAAAAATGCTTTATTACTTCACACAATATCGCTGCTGGGTTAGTATTAAACTAAAATTGAAAATTAATATTATTAAAGATGTTATATTGAAAATATAGTCAGCTGCCACAAAATGCAGAATTACATGTGCGCGTTAGAATTTGTTTAACCCACTGTAAGACTGGAAGGTGTTAATTGCCCTCTTTATAAAAATCAACGTCCCGCTAATGAATTAGTAATGGACTTTGGGTTATCTACTGCTTCCTGGGCAGACACTGTTATGCGACCGAATATGTGGACATTACGCTCATCATCAACATTATGAAACTGAAGGATTTTAACTTGTATTAAAAAACAGATCTACAATATCTTCTACAACTTTAAACACGCTTTTCTCGATAGATGATTTTTCATAACGGCCGATACAAGAATTGCTGGCATTTTTATATTTATACAACGTTTTTTATTACAACAGGTAGGAGATTTTTAACAAATTTATTTAAATATTTTTGATAAAAAATTGCTTTTTTGGACAAAACTTTAACTTTTTCGTCCACACAGTCGCCAATAGCACAAGAATCAATATTTTTTTAAATCGTCTACATGTTCCTCTAGGCATGAGGGCTAATTAATTTTTTTTTTTTTATATTCAAGTTTCCAACAAAAGACGGGTCGGCCACAGAGTCCCTACAGATTTTCAAAAATAATTTTTTTTATGCTTAAACATTTATTTAATAATATTAACTCCCCCGAAAGTTATTATGCTCTTTCCATATGAAAAGAGTAATTGAAAAAAACGTGTTTTTTCAATTGCAAGATATGCTGAGTACAATTGTGGAGTACATAGATTTGAAGGATGAAAGATGACTATAGTTATAAGATTCCCTCCTACAGACCCTTGTGGACAGTTTTCTGTATAGTGCCACCTAAGTTTTTCGGCTTTAAAACTCCAAATCAATTCATTGTTTTATCTACCAAAGTATCTTGGAAAGAAACATCCATAAATAGCATATGGCGAGTAAAACGTAGCATTTTATTCTTTTGATAAGAATGATCTGTCTTTATTAAAAACATTCCATATTTATACAAATTTTAATCTATTAATTCCAAATAGATCTATGAATAAACAAAACTATTTAATGCAGTGATCAGCATGATTATGAATACCGTAGCGGCACTTAGAGAATTTCATCTCTTACACTTGTTCCTAAATTAGGTTACTAGGAAATGCAACTTAATAGTTTTGAAGTATTCGTATTTTGTTTCTTTTCTTTTTGTACACTTGTATCATTTACGCCTCGCTTCAAGTAGATGCTCGCCAAACATATGGTGTCTGATTCTTTAGATGACATCACATGCACATAGAATATGATGGAAAGTTTCATTCATCCCTTGGCAGAATCTCAATGAATCGGTATCGAACATACCCACGTTTTTCTGATGGCACCGGAGGAAATGATGACCGGTGTAGAAGCGAGTGCCTAAGCGTAGGTCTTCTTAGTTTCAGTAGTTTCAGTACCGAAAGACTTGCTGAATCTTTTTATCTGCCGTCGTCCCGCACATTACTTCCAAAGGCAATCCGATTTACTCTGTTCCCATTGTGATACCAGCATATTAATGTGGCTTCTTGGCACGTCAAAGAAAAGCCTATTATGGCTCGGGCACCCCTGTTGGCTAGATAATCGGCCCTTTCGTTGCCCTCAATACACGAATGGCCAGTCAACCGTATTAGGTGCACTTCATTGTGCCTGCCTAACTCATTCAGTGTTTGAAGGCACGCCAACATCAGCCTGGATGTTAATATTCGCCTCTTTAGGGACTTTACGGTGGCTTGAATGTCTCAGCCCGTTCTCGGCGGTATGGTGACCCTGAACCGGAGGGACTGTACCAGCTTTACAGCGTAATGGTCCGGTATCTTCATAAAAAATTTGTCCATGAAGATTCTCAATACCTCAAGGCAGCCAGTAGATTGCCCGCTTTTAATGTGTTGATATTCGACAGCCTAACTGCGCTCAGGCAAACCTCTTTTTCTATTGCACCCCTTTTTTCTATATAGAAAAAGGTATTATGCCCAGCACCGCCTCTAGGGCATTCAAAAGGCAGGATTTCAGGTTTTGTTTAATATCGTCGTCGCCGTTTTTTGCTTTACCTTCGGTCACCAGATCAAAGCTGCGTAGGGTAGCGTTGGAGGAATTATGGTGGTATAAGACCAGTAAATCATTTTTGGACTTATACCCCATGTTTTACCGTAAAGGCGTTGACAGAGAAAGAGTGCCCTGATCACCTTTTCTGTTAGCCCTTTTAAATGAGAATTCCAGCTCAAGGCTCTGTGCAAGAAGATGCCTAGATATTTCACCCCATTTGAATAGTCAAGGACAACATCCTGTAGGTGGACGTTGTCCAATGTTAATTTCCTCTTCTTCAAGAAAGGCACCAGATTTTTTGTAGATTGATGTGGAGTCCTCAATCCTGGGTTTTCTCCATGCGTTCCTTAAGCATTTGTTCATGCCAGCCCACCACAGACATTGCCAGCTCGTCTGCATAAACTTGTGTTTTGAATCCCACGTCGTTTAGTTTCGCTAGCAACTCATCTATGAGTACGGTCCAAATAAGAGAGTAGAGCACGCCTCTTGAGGGCACCCTTTCTCGCTTTGTTAGGCAAACTGGTACTTGTGTAGGGGTTTTATTGCCTAATGAAGTTATCTAAAGTTTTCTCCTAGTTAGTAGTTTGATGAGAAAGGAACTCAGGTAGATGGGTCTATAAGCGCTTATTTTTCTCCCTCCTAAAGAGCATTCTGGCTAGAAGGCTAGCATTGTAAAGTTTAACAAGTTGTGGGACGAGACCTTCTGCACCTTGTTGGAGCGGTAGTAGCGAGACTACGGTCTCCAGAACTCGGCAAGTGTCTTCCCAGTCTCGCATCCCATAGTGAGGGAAAGCGAGGCTCCATCAGGAGGCGACCAGTTTCTTCGGGACTTCCTCTGTAATCTCCTTTTTAGGGATTTTCGGAGCCTCGCTGCTTCTGGAAGGCTATTTATGACGTCACAGTGCTACCTCCAGGTAGCCCGCTTTGACTGCCTAAGATCGACATTATATATGGTGATGGCTTCCTTGTACTTACCCAAATCAGCGGACTTTTTAGCTCCGTTGAACTATTTTCTGGCCTGCGATTAGAGCTTTTGTGGTGTCTGATTTCACCAAGGCACGTCCCTCGTTGACTTTTTGGTCTTGAAGGGATAGCTTTATAAATATTAATATATTTGAAAGGAACATCTGCACTTCAAGTTCAATCGCCTACACACTGCTGGGGAGATGTGGACAAGTGTTTCTGTTTTCCGAGAGTAGAAAGCGAAACACTTACCAATTCGTACGTTTGGGGTCTCTGTGGGTTCGGCATGAGATAGATTTTAAGAGTTCGATATTGAGACTAAGTGGTAGATATTATTTAGGTTTCTGCAAATAACTCCGAACGAATTGAACAGTTCATGATTAATTTTACATTGTCTAATCTTAATGAAGATAAAGTTCCTAGAGAGGCAATTAGGAATATTAAAGTTTATTTCACCAAGTAATGTGTGGTAATCCGTAGTAACATTTATTAAACTTAATCAAGGAGGATACACCAAAAATAAATCTGCGTTTATCAAGTGATGATGAGGATAACAGAAGCAACCTATCTTCATTAGCGGGCAGAGAAACAAGCGGATCCTAACCCAAATTCCTAAAGGAAAACAGCAAGAATTACTTTTCGTAGATTCAATTGAATCTACGTAACTCTTATAGGATCAAGTCTAACTAAGCACATGTATAGCCTTCTAGCCCTTGCATAGTTTGAACCAATGAAATACTCGGCATTGAATGAGTTCCTCCTTAAGAAAGAAAGCTCCTTGTATTTTTTTAGATTTAATTTCATAGCAGTTAACGACTACCATGTAACCAGATTGTTGAAGTCAATTTGAAGCTGACATGACTGCGATTTCAAGCAGAAGGCAGAAAGAAGCTTAACGTCGTCAGCGCACATTCACATCTGGGTGGGTTTAATCACCGCGAAGAGATCATTAATGCGTACAATAATAAAAAGCGGGCCCAAGTGACTGCCTTGAGCGTTGTCAGACGTCACAGAAAGTCCATTCGAGATGATGAAGTTAAACAGAATCCTGGATGATATATTATGCAGATAAGAGCTCATCCAATTCGCTAACTAGAAAGGGACGCCAGAGTTTAAAGATCAATTTACTTTGGTTAACTAAGTCAAACGCTTTACTAAAATTAGTATATACGACATCCGTGCGTTAGCTACTAGAAATAGCCTTGAAAACGTGGAAAGTAAATTCTAAGAGATTCGTAACAAGTGATTTCTCTTTAGAAAGCTGTGCTAAAATGAAGAAATATACGATTTGATAGCAAAAGCTAACTGCTGAGTAATAATGCATCAAATAATTTAGGTAAGATTCTCAACTTGACAATGTCCCTATAGTTCTCAACATAATGTCTGTTTCCACATTTGTGAAGTGGAGTAAGGAAGCTAGTCTTTTAGATATTTTCTGAAATGATCAAATTAGGAATCAAAATTACGTTTGTGATTTTATATAGGTAGTTAACAGCTAAATCGGATTCAGCAGTTGAAAAATTTCGGCGGAAGTATTTAGCGAAGAGATTTTAGGACCAGAGGACTCGGAGTCATTGAAAAAATTCTGTGAGACATATACTTTGATGACTTTTCTTTTGGAGTAACAAAATTAAAAAAAATTTAGGATTAACAAGCAGTGAGGATTTTATCAACTAAACATATCTGCATTAATATTGGTGGCTGAGCAAATTAAATCTGCGCTTTGCAGCAAAGTAGGCGAAATAATGGTAACCAGAAACCCTTTTCATAAAATTTTTCAAAAGTTGGTTTTTCCTAGTTTTGTAGTATTTAATTGTCTTGTTAAACCATGGCGGGCACTTGCTTCGAGAGCGAAGTTGGGTGATCGGAACAGATGCAAAAATAGCTAGGTTTAATACATTATACAACGATGCCAGTAGGGGTAGGGAGAGGAGAGTTTGTTATAAAAGAGAGTTTTGTAAAAGCTTGTTACGGGAAAAAGGAATCTCACTTTTTAAAATGCGTTGTCGACTTGAAAAACGGTTACTGGCAGATACCGATCGACCCTAAAAGTAAAAAATGCCCCGCAGTCACGATATCGGGCCGAGGACAATGGTGCGTCATGCCCTTTCGACTACGTTCGGCGCCCGCAAGCTTCCAACGCACCCTCGACAAAGTTATTGGACCAGAACATGAACCTCACGTAAATCATTTAGGACAGGTTTTTGAACGTTTGAGAAAAGCCCACCTCTATATAAACCGGGAGAAGTGTAATTTCTTCAAAAAAGAACTGAAATACTTGGGACACCTGGTAACCCAAAACGACATAAGCACGGACCACGATAAAGTTCACGCCATCAAGAATTTAAAACCGCCAAACAATATTAATGAACTGAGACGTTCCCTCGACACCGCGTTGTGGTACCGCAGGTTCATTTCCGATTACACCGAAATAACGCAACCATTGACGTCCATTAAAGAAAAAAAAACGCCGGTATTGGCGTGTCCTGACTTTGACCAGCCGTTTATTGTTCAAACTGATGCCAGCAATGTAGACCTACGAGGAGTACTCACCCAATTCCAAAATGGAGTCGCTCGAGTGATCGCCTGTATCAGTAGACGATTGCGTGGGGCTGAAACGAATTATTCAACTACAGAGATGGAATGTCTTGCCATAGTTTGGGCGGTTAGGAATCTGAGGCCATATTTGGAGGGCTATCACTTTAAAATTATTACGGATCATCAAGCCCTAAAATGGCTTAATTCGATCGAGAATCCAACGGGACGGGTCGCACGGTGGGCCATGGACTTGCAGCAGCTATTTTTATGACATTGAATACCGCCGTGACAAGTTTAATGTTATAGCAGATACATTGTCGCGCTAACCAGCAGTAGAACCTGTGCCTCTCTGGCGGATAGACACACCCGATTTACAGTGTCCTTGGATAAACAAACTTAAAATGCAAATGAAATCGGAACCAAAAAAGTTCGCTGATTATACTATCATTGACAACGCAGTTATAGTCTCATTATCCTACCATACGGCGAAGGAGGTGAAAACCCTCGGAGACTGTGTGTCCCCGCCCACGAGGGGTCACGAGTGTTGATGGAAAATCACGATGAGCCGACGTCTACACGTATGGGGATAAGAAAGACAATCAACAGAACAAATCGGTTATACTACTGACTGGGTATGTTCAGGCGGATAGTTAACTGCGTGCGGGGTTGCAAAACAAAAACCGGAAACATACGCGAAAGACTCAAGGAAAACGAAACAAAGATGAGGGAAGTTTTCGAATTCGTCAGAGAGAATACGCGTAAGATCAGGCTAGATTCTATAACCTTAGAAGACAGAAATGGGCCCCAGAGGTAGGCGAAGAGGTGCTTATTAAGAGCCATAATCTATCAAAAATGCCAGAGAAATTCACAGCTAAGCTAGCTCCCAGCTATGACGGACCGTACACAATGATGAAATACAAATCTTCTGCCATTATTGTGGTACAAAACACTAACGAGACACGCCTTAAAATCGTTCATGTCCGTGAAGTTAAGCCGTTCAATAATCAAGATGTCTGCCCCAGAATACTGCGTCACTCGATTAAATGAGGATGTTAACAAAGACACATTACACCGTTTCCAATAATGCTTTAATTTCTTACAAACAATGCTTTTTTACATTATTTTAAAAAAGGATTTAACTAAAAAAAAAAAAAAGCCATAATTATAAATAAAAACCTGCGGCACAAAGCGTATAATATATTCTTTGTACATGTAAAGAAAATTTAGCAAAAAAGTGGAAGAAAAGAAATAGTGACAGAGCATGATCGGGCTCGTAGAATGATGTAGGAAGCCTGCAAGCAAACCCTATTAGATCACAACTTTTCAAAAATAACTACCCAAATTGCAAAAATTTGTTCAAAAGCTAAATATCAGCAACACATAAAAAGGCACGTTATTGAGAAAACGTTTATACCTTCTTATGCTAGTGAGATCTTCCATATTGCATGTCCAATCATAGATATGACGCAACTTATTGATGAACATTTTCTCCTAGACGAAGATCGTATAGGAAAGATCCCTAAGTTCGGGACTTATTAAAACAATTTTGTAAAGTCAATTCAACGTCCCAATAGTTAACACCGTACCCTTGCACAGCACTTCGAACGGACAAATTGGAAGATTTCACAGCACTTTAGCGGAAATAGTCAAATGCTTGAAGTTTAAGAGGGAGATTAACGACACCGTTGATATTATGTTACTGGAAACTGTATAATATAATAAAACAATCCATTCGGTGAACAAAGAAAGACTGATTTGAAAAATATTCTTTTTGCGCCATCTGAATTCAAACTGAAAATAAAAAATCAAATTAGAACCACACGGGCTAAACAGTTGGAATATTTTAAAAGAAGCAAGCAAAGGAGATCTTTTGAAGTAAGAGAAAAATGTTGGTGGCAAAGAAGATTAGCCAAAAAATTCAACCCGTTATATGAGGAAACTGTAGTAGAAGTTGATATAGGAATGACTGTTTCCATAAGGAGGAAGGTGGTCCATAAGAACAATTTGAGATAATCCAGCCTTTTACTATATTAATTTTCTTTTACCACCTATGCTGACATCACTTCTCAGACTGGCCAACGCTTCAATAAAGATAATAGACTACTCGCATTTCGGTTATATCCATACATTGGACGGTGAGGCCATAGTT
The DNA here is from genome assembly GCA_000688735.1 of Glossina austeni. Classification (NCBI taxonomy): domain Eukaryota; kingdom Metazoa; phylum Arthropoda; class Insecta; order Diptera; family Glossinidae; genus Glossina; species Glossina austeni. Next base: position 118,237 of record KK502462.1, on the reverse strand, counting down.
TGGAAGAACTATAGCTATCTCATGCATTCAGCCCACCTCTCTGTTTACTATGCCGTAAACCGAACGGAAAAATCGCGTGTAAACTTGATAATGGGCTCTCAATATTGAAGATCGTCGTCGGTAAAACAGAAGAATACGAATTTGAAAAATTAACATTCAAGCAGAACAGTAGGTTCCTACAGTAGACAAATTGAAATAAACACGAAAACACAGATCCAAATAGAAAAATTAATAGCTTCAGTTAACACAATTTTTCAAATTCAAATGGGAGTTTTTGCCTTTATATGATTTGTCCACGTCAATTTTCTATCTAGATGCATTGTTAGATATTTAATACGGATCCATTAAGGAGTTCGAATTCCGTTAAGAAATACTGGAGAATAACTGTCTTTTTTTGAAGTAAATGTGATTGTATGTAGATTTTTCAGCAGTTAAGTATAGGTTCCATTTCTTTAAACATATAAACATGTTATTAAAGTACATTGAAATAAGGTTTGATATTTTATGCTTACGTTCGTTGCGTACAATGAAAGCTGAATCATCCGCATATGCAGCAACGGCGACATCTTCCGCCAGCAGCGTATCGGACGACTAAATAGACTACAGCACTGGGCCTAATACGCTACCCTGTGGAATGACTACATTAAATTCACAGACCCACCTTGTTAACTTTCACGAAGAAGGAGTGTTTTTGTAGATAATAACTGAGAAGTAGATAAAAAGAAGCAACAATTTTCGCTTTCAATTTAAAACAATTCTTGGATGCGAAACTTGTATGTCCAAGAATAATTCTGAACGATATTGTTTATTTTCAATTTGACAACTCTACGCCCGAGTTATCCTTGTCTCACCATCCCCTACAAACATTCTCATTTTTAGTTCAGTCTTTGGAGTTTAATAAATCTATCTCGGATCTATTCCGAGAGCTAAGTTTGAGCGCTATTTTAAGACGGACGGCCACAACCCCAAGAACACAGTTGCTTTGCGAATGTCTTTTGGATGAAATGGAAAACTAGCGGAATTATAATTGAACAAATTATTAAGTATACATTAAATAGATTTTTATAAGCCTTTTATGCAAACAAACAAGGGGTTTTCGCCCATTAGTAAAGAGCTCCCAGCATTGTCTACGAAATTTGAAAAAATTAAAACGAAGTTTGGTGATCGCGGCTATTTAGAACAGTTAGCTTCTCCTGAAACTTGTAGAAGCCGGATATATAACGCAATTAGCGATCTTTCATTACCTCCTTAGCATAAAGTTCTTCTATCTGCGCATGTTGCCCGTTTCCCCTCCTTATTGTCAAGGACAGAGTTTGTGGATCTTTCATTGTCAAATTCAGTAAAAGCATCGTGCGATCCATCCTATCGTTTAGGTAATACCAGTATTCCTTCTATCAATAACATAGTTGATGACGCTATGAAGCCGAGCAGCCAACCTTAAGGAGATTAGGCACATATTAGTCACTTTCAGTCCAAATCACAAAAAAGAACTTTGTTCTTCCGCCATCAGTGAGAAAACTTCTCTGTTTTTCTTTTAGTCACAAAAACACTTTACTATGTATATTGCGCTTGTTAGACTTATTCTAGAGTAACCGCAAGTTGTCTAAGCTCCACGCTATGTTTGCCAGGTAGATAGTGTAGAATCAATTCAAAACCAGTTCCTCCTTTTTGTCTTGCAAGGCCTACGGTGGGGTGCATTCTTACCTCTTTTCATCTACGAAAATCGCTTCAAATTAATTGATCTACCGGCGCTTGAGAAGGGAAGGCACATGTTAGGGATGTCCTTTGTGTTTATCTGATAAAGGAAGTCGTTAGTTTTCTAATTTTGTTAAGTCAATTATATTTAAGGGTTCCATCCCGCTTTCTTAGGCATTATGTTGAAATTAGGCTCTTTCAATGTCGTACAAATGACAAAGTTCTTTTGCCGTTCCGCATTGCTGGTATGACTTAATTGACTTTTGAAAGCGCGGTTCATTATCTGACACGGTAACGTTCTTGAAAAGAAGAAATTCTAAGGATGAACTGAGGAGATCATGTGCGCAGGCGACAATGAGGTAAGCGACGGTCACCAATAAAATCTAGGAGGTAATCACGTATCTAAGAGTCAGCTTATGTTTTCGTTTTTCAATTGGTTTTGCATCGCGTATGCGATAATATTCAGCATTGGTTGATGACTACCGAAGCATTCTTCCTTTTGGATTATATTTCATATTCCACAATCTACTATTGTTCGTAATGCTTAATTTTCTACTACTAACCTACTGTGCATTTATGTTCCGTTTTCGTTGCTGATGTAGATTAAAACACAAATGATCAAGGGGATAATCACTTATCTAAAAGTCAGCTTATGTCTTCGCTTTACGGTTGGTTTTGCATCGCGTATGTAATAGCGTTCAGCTTTGGTTGATAGTTATCGGTTTTTGGGATCATGTAGGCACAATAGCTATTAAACACACTCTTTCATACTTGTCAAATTGTACGAAAGCAAGAAAGCTTATGTTTGGCATTCGTATGGGTTGATGAAAGTTGCATGTATTCGAGAAAACAGCTGGAAATTGTTAAAAAAGTAAGTTAAAAAATTGCTCTTCATATAATTTCTGTCAGTCTTCATGCTGTGGTTGTTGTGTTCACAACCAACCTCAGAATGTTACTCAATTGAACAAAAGCAATTTCATCGCCAATTAGTCAAACATAACCTATAAATCAAAAATCAACAAGTCTAATAAACATCATCAAATAATTCGACATCACCAATAATTCTTAAAACTTTGAAATTAAAAACTTAAATTACGTTACTGGATTATGGGTCTAAAGTGAAACATACAGGCCTAATGCATTTCTTTCTGCAAACATAAAAAAAAAAAAAACAAAAAAAATATAATTGCTGTGATTGAATTTGCACACTGACATAATGAAGTAAAAATTTAAAATGCAAAATATATAAATAAGTATTGGCATTTAGAAATATGAACAAAAAAAAACCTGAACGAATGTGAGACCGGAAAATTGGAATTTCCTCCGTGAAATAATTTTCAAAAATAAAAACAAAAAAACATAGATTTTATGCTCCATTTTTGCCAATATTTGTGCCAATATTTGAGACAATCTGCATTAGATAAATAATTTTACCGTATTTGCTCATTATAAAAATTGGACAAATTTCTAGCGTGGAAAAAGTTATAATAAATAACAGGCGCCGTATTTTGGACGCTTTATTGTGCCAGTGAATGAGTTCGAATATTGATAAACGTATTGAGGAAAGCTAAAAAAAAAAGCAACGTCAGCATCCGTCCAGCGTATTCATTTTGCTCAACCTACGACATCACACTTTTCAAGTTTCATCAATGAGTTGTTTACAAGTTATTCTATTTTTTTGGGTCTGTAAACTTGCACAATTTGTGAAATATGGCCTGGCCTCAAGACCTTATGATCTCGCCCGTGAGCGGGGAGCTAAACATACCCAGAGCCAGAGCTTGTTATAGAAATGGGTATTTAATTTTTATTCAACCCAGGATCAGAGCTTTGCATATAGTAGAACTTGGCAAGAAATTTTATCAGGAGTGTACTAATATTGAAATTTTCTTCATTTCTAATAGGAAAATAAAAATAATTAAAGCCAATGCATCAGCATGATTTAATAATGGGTATATAGTTTATACTCCGTTTGAGTTTTACGGGGTTTGTCAGGTTGCTCCCATCCACTTCAACAAAAAAGAAATTTTTACTGCAGCTTCACCAAAAAATGTACTTAATTTCGGAGCTTTAACAAATTTCTGCAAATTTGTTAATTTTATCAATTCTCGTGTGCCGTTGGACATGGTTCATCTGAGTTTTTTAGGGAATATTTTAGAGATCTTCAAAATATTATTCTTACTCAACGATCCTCGTAGGCCTTTTGATTGACTTGCTGTCTATAAAGAAGACAGCCCAACTCAACTGCATCAGTATTCGTAATAAGTTCGAACAACTCGAACAATATCTTCATTGTAGCGATATTTCCGTGTCAACTCTTTCCGAAATTTTTCTTAAATCTCATGATTAATTTTCAGTCACAAACTAGAACACGGATAGATTTTATGGTAACTCGAACACTTCTCATGACGGCGATCCTTATATCTAACAAGATTTTCTTCTCCTATGATTCTGGTTTTGTAAACTTTGATCCCATTGAAACTGCACGCTGCATTATTTACACATCCGTGGATAAGTTTTTGATCATAATTTGTTGCATTCCACGTAATTATACTGTCTCAGACTATGCCTTTAACAATTTATTCTCTTTTATGTACGCGTTAATACGTGGAGACTTTAACGCTTACAATGTTGTTGGGATAGTCGTTTTTCCAACTCAAGATGTACACAAATTCAAGACCTTCTTGAAAGTAAAAATGTGGCTTTATTAAACAATGGTGATCTTATTCATTTTGGTGCCGTCTCCTCTTGCATAGCTCTCTCGATATATACACCTAACCTTAATTCCCTAAGTACATGGAACACCTTCAATGGTATCATAGGTACCTCATAAGAGCTTATAATAACCTTCACCTGGACCTCACCGTCCGTAACTTCTCACACTCCCGAGTTCCAAAATATATTAAACCCTCCAAGCTTAACAACATTGTCCGTAACGTACCAAACACAGTCCAACTCAATGACTTATCGGGTTGTTTCTCTGATAATTTCTCTATGTCTTTCACCTATGCACTGAGCCGAAACATTTCTGCAAAATTTCACCCTCCTAACCCTAAATCTTAACTCTTTTAGATGTGTTGCTTTAGTTTCCACCCTTACAAAAATGTTCGAGAATCTGCGTGCATTCTCATCAATTTCCAATTTCGTTTCACGCGTTGCACATCCGCCCAAGGCAACATTGTTGTTTTATGATCTACAATTAACTAAGCCTTTGCTAACGATTTCATCCTCATTGCCTGCTTTATGGACATAAACTCAACTGAGAACATTTCAGTTTTGGGTTAAGTTGATAATCTTGCCATTTTCAGTTCTAATTCTACTCCAGAATTATGCAGACATTCTTTACAGTCCGCCCTTGATATTATCTCCTCTCGTCTTGAGTTTCTCCAACTCACATTTTCAATTAATAAAATTAAATGCGTGGTTTTTTCGAAAAGAAAAGACGAGACCCTATTGCCACTCCACTTGGACTAGCAAGGCCAAAATTAGAATACGTTTGCTCGCTCTTATTGAACATTTCAAATGAGGATCTCCTGAAATTGTGCAGCATTCAATGAAAATGTCTTCGTTTGGTTCTTGGTCAAAATATCCAAAAAATATTAACAAAAACAACAAACCCTCCTCTCCCCCTATCTGTACTGTACTGTAGGTGTGCTCACTCCCTCTATTTTCTCCCCAACTTAAAGTTCTGTGCCCGTGATTCCGTACGTTCCCAACACGTATGACGTCTGTCTGACGGCAGTAAACCCCGAAAGGCAACATCCTTTTCAAGACTGGCGCATGACACCTCTGAGGATCACATAAAATGTTATGTTGCTGGAAAAACGTGTTAGCGTTTTCAAATTGCCTCCATATCAATATAGACCAATTTCATTCTTTAAGGTGTTAGTTCCGACTGAAAACATGAAAATTTTGTTAAATAATACATTGTAGCCAGTTGCACACTTCATAAAGGAGTTCATTCCTTGTGATCATCCCCATAATACTAATTCGGCAATTTTCCCACCTTCAAAAAACGAAATGTTTCTTCATGGCCAATAACTTTCATTTACCAGAATGTTAGCGGCCCAGATTCAAAAATTCGTTCTAATGACCTAAATTCAATGAGCTCGGGGTTTCCTGTTTGACTTTCACTGAAACTTGGTTAAAACCTGATTTACATTCGTCAGAACTTTTGCACAATTCTTTTTAGGATCGCTTAAATCGCACTGGTGGTAGTGTTTTAATTGCCATATCTGCTGCAGTCGCATCCTACTCATTACAATTTCCTACTCCTCCCGACAATGAATTTATTGCCATTCGGCCAAGATTTCTTAAAATTTTTTTTTTAATTTTGTAATTCCAAACGAAAAATCTCCATATATCACTCAGAGGTTTCTTTTAACGGCTCCGAGTTCTCTGGTCCTCAAATCTCTTTGCTGAATACTTCTGCCGAAGTTTTCCAACTACTGATGCCGATTTAACTGTTACCTTAATTCAGTGAGCACGGAGTTTTCCTGTTTTCTCGAAAAGTGGCTCTTCTTTCGACTATTTTGCTTACTCAGCCTCAAGGCATAGATTTAGTGCCCTCAACCACCAATATTATTGCATATACCTTCAGTTCATTAAATAATCTCTGTTTGCTAATCCTAAATACTTTATTAAGTTTGTTAACTCCAAGAGAAAAGTGTCCATAACTCCCTTGCATGTTTCTTTTGATGGCTCTGAGTCCTCGGATGATATTGAAACCTCAAATCTCTGTAATTCCAATATATTAGCCAACTATCCATATCCGACAACTAATTTGATTTCAATTCCTAATTCGGTTATGTCTGAAAATGATGTTTTTGAAGGATTGAGTTTTGTAAAATATAGTTGTGCGCGTGGACGTGATGGAATTTCATCATGTGTACTTAAATCTTGCGTTGTCGTGCTATGTGGTGTTATCTCAATGATTTTTAATCAGTCTTGAATTTAGGTATTTTCCCTTTGTGTTGGAAGAGTACTTTTCTAATTCCTATTCATAAAAATGGGAGCAGACAACTTGTTGAGAACTATAGAGGCATCGCGAAGTTGAGTGAGTTGAGCAAGAAGAGTGTCTTGCCTAAACTCTTCGAGTGAATTGTGAGTCAGCATTTGGCCTTTGCCATCAAATCGCATGTTTCTCCACTTTAACATGGCTTTCGAAAAGGAAGATCTACGGTCACCAATCTGTTAGACTTTACTTGTCATGTTTTCAAGGCTTTTTCTAGTGGCTCTCGCACTGATGTCATATACACTGATTTTAGCAAAGCGTTTGTTTTGGTTAATTATAAATTGCTTATCTTTAAACTCGTCTGACTTCCCTTTCCATTTAGTGAAATGGATAAGCTCTTATCTGCATAATAGGTCATTCAGGGTTTTGCTTAACTTCATCACCTCATATGAATTCCCCGTTATGTCTGCGGTACCTCAAGGCAGCCACTTGGAATCCATTTTATTTAATCTATACATTAATGATTTGCCTTCGGTGATTGAATCCAGCCAGATCTTAATGTATGCTGATGATGTGAAACTGTTTTCTTCCTTTTCCGTAGAATCGTAATCACATCAGCTTCAAATTGACTTGAATAATTTGATTGCATGGTATTCGTTGAATCATAGTAAACTGAACCTGAAAATGTAAGAAGCTTTGTTTCAGATTACGTTTTAACTTGCATATTGAGGTCTTGTTAAGCAAAGCTATGTGCGCGCTTGGTTTCATAAAGAGGGGGTTCAAAGAGCTTGATGGCCCTTACATTACGAAAAAGCTATACATATGTTTGGTTAGACCTACACTCGAGTATGCCTCTGTTGTGTGGTCTCCTTCATATAGGTGCTATGTAGATTCAATTAAATTTGTTCAAAAGCAATTTTTGCTATTTGCCCTTAGGAATTTGGGTTGGGACCTTATTGCCTCTATTTCGCCCTATGAAAATAGGTTGCTTCTGTTATCCTTATCGTCTCTCGAGAAACGTAGAATTGTTCTTGGCGTTTCCTTCTTAATCAAAGTAATAAATGGTACTATAGACTCGCCCTCAATACTTGGTGAGTTAAGCTTTAATGTCTCTAACCGTTTCTCTAGACACTTTATCTCGATTAAGTTTAGCCAATGTAAATACAATTACGAGCTCTTTAACCCGCTCAGAGTTGTTTGCAGAAATCTAAATGATGTCTATCACTTATTCTCACTATAGGACTCTTTAAAGCAACTTTGCTTAGTACGCGCGATCTACCTATGTCGTACTTAAACTAACTTGCGTTCGTATCTCACCTTTTTTTTCGAAAATTATATGGTGTTGTAAACGCGTCGGTTGCCAAGCTTATGCATGTTTGCAATGATTTAGGGGTTCACTTGCAACCTGGATCTGTTCTTGTTGCGGGTTTGCTTCTATGCCAGTTTTCTTTTTTTTTTCTTTTTATTTATTTATACATGAATTATTATTTTTAAGTTACTTTTTTTTCGCTTTTATTATTCTTCTTTTTTCATATCTTTCTTTATATTGTATACTAGTTTTTAAAACAATTAGTATAAGATTTACTCTTAAGTTGTATTTGAATCCGACCGCGAACGTGTCATACTACTAAATACGTAGCACTGGCATTCTCCAATGATTTTATATTTTGTGTTATTACTATTCTTTTAATTTTAAGAAATATACATATGCTTTATTTTTATTGATAAAAACACACTCTCTCTCTTTAAAGAATTCAAGATAAAACAAACCTTTTAGTACGTTCTTTGATATTGCTGGGATACTTGCAATTAGCATTACAATATCCTAACCATGCCTTTGCAACCAAAGATTGCTGCTTCATCAGTCAAGCTATCATAATTTTAGAGCAGCTGTCCTGAGGCGTGGTTCGTCCACGCCGACATAAAATTCAGCAATAAACACATCACAGCGAAAAACACAAAGTATGACTACGTCGTAGTAGCTCTTCTACTGGGCATAATCCCCACAGTACTCGATTTTATACAAAATCCACCAAGCACAAACAAATACACTGAATTTAGAAAGGTCTTAATAGAGAGGCACTCCCTTAGCGAGAGTAAGACGTTGGACCAGATATTATCTGACTCCTAAACAGGAGACAAAAAGCCCTCCGAATATTACACGACACTCCAACTTCTCTCTGCTTCAAATTTTTCCGTTGACGTGTTAAAAAATCTCTGGCTTAGAAAAATGGCAAAAAATTTAAATGCCATGTTGACCAACTCAAGTAATTTGCTTACTGAGGCACCAACAAAAATTGCGACACGACACTCCAACTTCTCTCTGCTTCAAATTTTTCCGCTGACGTGTTAAAAAATCTCTGGCTTAGAAAAATGGCAAAAAATTTAAATGCCATATTGACCAACTCAAGTAATTTGCTTACTGAGGCACCAACAAAAATGGCCGACAATATTTGGGAAGTACTCCAAGGGAATGAGATTGTACCACCTACACACAAGAGAAATATCCCGAAAAAATTCCAAAATCTAACAGGAATCTTAGTCAATAGTTCTGTTAGGACTTCGCACAATGTACAAACAAGACATATCAGCCTCGGCGACGGAAATTCTTTATGGAGAAAACGTTTGGTTACCGGGTGAAATGCTAGTCTCAAATACAACATTGACATAGATCAGCATACTTCCAAAACATCAAGAAGGTCAAATCGAACATAAACCGTCAAATAGACCCGCTTTCTAATCTAGGTGTCCGCAAAACGTTAACATGTGAACAACTTTTTGTGCGTAGCCCAAGCAAACGTTCGTTATAATGTGCTTACGAGGGTTCGTTGAAGGTTATTGCGAAAAATACCAAATTTCTTAAAATTCAAATGAAAAACGACACACGAACGATAGCTATAGATAGACTCAAACCAGCAATCACCGAAATGTCATATGAACATAACAATTTACCGAAAACTCACAATGCACACAAACATAAAAAAAGAATCAGATTTCATTTACACAACATCGACACTTTTTTATTCTAGGTGGGGAAATGATGTGGGGTGTTTATTAACCGTTTGAATTTTTTATGTTAATAAAGCTAAAATGTCAACTTTGGTTTTTCTTTACCGTCAAAAGTTTTTTTTGTTAAAGTTTTATTATTACAAAAAACATTGTATGGTTTGAATGAAGAAGAAAATTTTAAACGAAAACATTTATCTATTGGAAATAAAATATGAGCAAATGTATGTCCTTTTGTTTTCTTTCTTTCTCCCTTATATACTTTGTATTAGTTTTTTATAATCATTGGTATAAAATTTATTTCTAAGAGTCAATTAAATTTGACTGTTAATTTATTTTAGCTGAGTTTCATATGTAAATAAATAAATAAACACAAAAGGTGTTTGCTCGCGAACGAACGTTAACTTTGGGATTACTCCTGTAATTATGTAAGCAAAGGTCATTGTCACCAAATGCGCTTTCTGAGTTACGTCAACTCTGGCAACAATTAAATTGCTTTAACTGGAATCAAATTAGCATTAGTGTTGACTACAAACTAAGGAAAGCTATCTCTCTTTTAGATTTGCGTTTGTAGAAAAATAGCTGTAGAAGAAAAGTATAAACAAATTACAAAATGAAAATTTTGAAAATTAATGCAGTACAATATTTTTTTTTAAATATCGAGCTACACAAGATATCGTAACGTCGTTTCATGCTCATTTATTGAAGAAGAGAGCGAAGATAACCGCGACGCACAAGTTTGGCGGCGAGACGAGCGAGAAAGCCTTTGCAAGATGCTTTGAAAACGACAATACGTGTAATATTGTCATATGGAGATTTGTACAAATGTTCACCGTTTACACAGCTTTTCGTTACGTCCTAGATATGTGTCGCTACGCTGTCTACATATACATACCGCCGGTGTTACGCTTAGTTAGGGCTTTCGAGTTGTTGGCTTCAGCAAGTTAACAATGCCTGGCCTGTAGCGACCATACCGTAAGCGTTGCACGAAATACATTGTCAACTGTTATGCGAAAGGTGTTGCAAGAGTTGGAAATAAATTTTTGCGTGGAATGGACCCAATTAACCGTAAACATAAGCGACGATGTGGTTTTACCAGAAATTTGGCATTCGAGACGGTAAGTATTTGAACATGTTGTTTGACAATAAATGACTATTACAATACTTTTATTATTTATTACAGTGATCAAATGTGTTAATGAAACACACATATCCCTTTCAAAGCCAGCGGAAAATGGAGCAATTTTCATTATTCGGAAAGGAAAACATAGCCTAATTGGAATGTTAGCAAGTAACCCGAATATTTGTCTATTAGAGACTACTTTTTATTTACATAACTATAAACATTTCCTTTTATATTTGGGACCATGAAATGAAAATGACGCCAGTCAATTTCAAATTTCCCGGATTTTCTCATAATTCACATGTGTGGAGGCACTCCCTTGAAAGAGCTTACCTGGAAAACCATTGAACTGGTCACCAGAACAATGCCTGGCTGCTTGGAAATTTTAAGAATTAAGCGCCAAAAAACTACATCTTCCTCAGTTTTTTTCTGGTGTTAGGGTATACTCCATGTAGCCTTGGGTGGTGACACCTTGTCGAGGTTCGGCGGATCCCCTAAAAGAAAAATACGAGGATATTCATTGCAAGGCGAGGAGCATTGTGGTAAGATTCATTCATGTCTATAAAAAATAATATTCCAGTGTTTAGTATTGCGAAAATCCAACTACAGTTTTTAAACATTTCTCTAAAACACTGGATTATTCCACAAAACCTGTAGAAGAGTCGCAGGCGTTTGTGCAGTGCTGCTGTTTGGTATTGATATTTGTGTGGAGGCATCTCCATTGAGGCAGTTGAGTGAGGACGTTAGAGGATTGCTGGCACAAAATTTATAAATATTTTAAAATTCTTAAAAGTGTAAATAATTTTTAAAGTTACAACTCGCACAAAAGTTTACATAAATGTTAAATAGACATTGAAAGCGTTACTTTTACTAGAAAACAAATTTTTTATACTGCCAGTTAAAAGTAAATTTCGTGTAAACCGATTGCTATCAATTCAGTATTCAAATTAATTTGTCCTAACACAAATTCTACATTCATTTTGCATGTTTTTTGCTGTTTACCATATGTGGTTTGTTCATACAAAACAAACAAGCGTCAATTTGCTTTCATATTTTACGCTTCTCTCAGTCATTGTAATGGAAAATTTGAGGGAAGATGTGGGAAGATGGCGATAATGTTACATGATTAGCTTCTTGGCGGTAAACAATTGTCCACCAAAAAAAAAAAAAAAATAAGGCGACAATCACGGTGACAATCATCTACTTACGTGATTACCTTTCTGATTTATTGGTTGCCAAGTCTCACTTGTGTGAGTTAGTAAGAGATTATAGATACTTATCTACAGTTATAGGTCTAATTTTATAACGATATATATTTTATATAATCATACAATTACATTAACGATCGGATCAAAGCTGGAAAAGTTCCTGCGTTTTTGACATATTGTCAGTCGGTTTAATTATGCATTAGCTTATCTCGTGTTTATTATTTTTCTTAACTTTGTTTTTGCTTTATTTTTTGAATTGATATGCATTGAATTATATTTGCATTAATATATATTGGCTGTATAGATTAGCTACTGATATTTAGTAAATAAATAAGTCTATATATTTCGTCGTGATATACTATGCTTAACGTAAACGAAAAAATCAAATTATCGATTTTCGGATCCCAAGCAAGACCCAAAGTCTTACCTCTCTTCAAATTTACATCAATTCCAACAAACATTTGAGAATCATCTTCGAATTGTGAAACTGCTTTTTTGCAATAACGACATAATTTCCTGTCGCAGTTTATTTACTTGATAAGTGGAACCACGGTTTCAGAAGCAAACGAAAAGGTTTTTGCTCCATCCATCGAAAATTGTTGCGTACCAGGAATTGGTAAAAAGGTTGCTGGCTTACTTTCATATGTGACGATATTCTATTGATAGGTTTCGATGTTGTCATGTGTGCCGTATCTCTAAAAAACTGCTTGGATAAGAAACCTTTAAACACCGATGCATTTTGCTAACATCACCTCCCTCAAACAAACGGAAACGTGAAAGTGTATTAAATGAAATTGAATTGAAATTGAAATGTCGAACCGGAATGAAGTACGTCATTTAATGAAAAACCTGACGAGATTTCTTGCTGAACCATCGAAAATGACTCTCAGTTTTGTTGTTGTGCTATATTGTTTATGCATACAATGATTTGGTAGATAATAAGTGTTGACTCTTGGTGGGGATGTGGCAAGCGAGATATAATTCAATTTTATGTACTCATTCCTGGAGGTGTGCATTATGGTTTGATTTCCAGACGTTTTCCCAGTTTCTTTTGTCGATTGTTAAAAGTGTTGCCCACAAACGATAGATCTACGAGGCGTAGAAATGCAAGAACGCCATGGCGCGGAAGAAGTCAAAAGTATTTTGAAGAAGCTTTTTCAGTTTTCCAACATACGGTGCCTGTTATTCAATAACATCAGGACGGAAATGTGTCCATAGACCGACACTCTTTCCATTTCATTCATGATTGTACATCTGACTTTGACGTAATCAAGTGCAACAAGAGTCCATCCGTAATTTGATATTTTGTGCATATAGATTGCAGCGCACACGTGTGAACCTTAAACTTATTATTAAATACGCAAGGATACGATACTGCCCTTCTCAATACTTTTCAGCTCAAAACTCTTTTCAATGTGTATTTGAAAATTAAAAAATTTATTATCAAATCCTTTCTTTTAAACATCAATAGCCTTAGCGTTATTAGCTTCAATACGATGAAATTGTATCCAAAGCAGCATCGTTCAATCTAGCACGAAGGTATTGAAGTTTTTCAATGTTGCGTAGCTCATGGATGTTGTCAATGGCTGCTGTAAGCATGGCAAAGCAATCTAATCAATCGTAATATGCACTAGAAAATTGCGGTATTTGTAATTCCGTCAACTGGGCTTTGCGAAAAGCTGCGATGCGAAAAAAATGTTTAATTTTCATTCAACGAAACTTGACAAACAAATGAAGATCATGATATCGGAGCAAGTAGCGCTTTCGAATTCATTGTGGCTAGCTTCTTCCAAACCGGATTGAGCTTCAAGAAAGTTTCTACTTAGCTCCTCCATTAAGTGCGCAGCACTTAGAATTGTATTTAAATCGCCTAGATCCTTTAATGTTAGAGCTACTTTTTTTTGTGTAACATACTAACTGTATCATTATCTTATGCACCAGCTAAATTCCCATTGCCTTGACTGCTTTTAAGGGTTTGAAACGAACGAAATAATGAATACCAAAGATTTGAATTTTATATGTGATCGAAGACTAAACATGGCGAAACTTGTTTTGATGCGTATATGTACGACATACCGATTGTTGTTTTATTCGTAGTTTATTTCCGAAACCAAATACTGCTTCTCTTGCTTATATTGCTGTTGTTGTCGTTGCGCGGAGATTTGGCATCGCTTTTCAATGAAAAACTTGGTTGAATTTCTTTCAACAAAAATATCACGTTTGTATGTATTTTTGTGGCATTGAATTCCTCTTTGATGAAAAGCAATCCGATCATGCAAAATTTTACGCACTTTGATTAATCACGACGCTGACAATGAATTTGTCTGTGTTAAACATTAAGCCGAATGTTTAATTTGTTAAGCGATTTTGATTAATCGCGAAAGTTTGTGCGTTTGTCAACAAATTTGCCCTTTGCAAAACTTAAACCAAATGCTCAATTTTTACACGTTTTGAGTAATTTCGACAACACCAACGAATTTGTGTATGTTAACAACTAAAACGAGTGTTTAATTTATTAAGCACTTTCGATTAATCATACAAATTTTCAACAAAAATGTTTTTTTTTTTTAATTTTTGTCGTCGAGGTCACCAAATACTATTGTATGATGCAAACTTTTTTGCTGCAATATACTAGAAAGATTACCCTTGCAACCCCGAAAAAGAGAATAAACGACGAATTTGAAGATTACGTCAATTTTTGATTGATTTACTTTACAAATGCAAAGAATGATAATATTTTGTTTGTTAAAACGACCGAACTTTGTGATGGATGAAAAACGAGTGAAAAATTATACGTATGCATGCATGTTAGAGCAACGAGAAAGAAACTACTTATAACTAACTTAACACTATTTGAATAACTGAACATTAATAGTGTGTTTACATGAGTAAACACAACCGATGGTTAGCATGGTTTATCAGATTTAGACATCATCATATTCTTCCATTGATCTGAACAATAATTCTTACTCAAAATTGTAAACCAAAGTCAAAAAAATAACAATAATAACAGTAGGTCGAAGCCTTCTTATTGTTTAAAAAGAATATTTCATCTTCCACTTCTTTAAGAATATACGCTTAATGGGTAAATCAATTTGCAATGGTTTTAAGAAGTCGAGTGCCTTTTTAGTGTCTAACTTACACTATGCGCCATGCGATTTTTATCGGTACGTTTCACGTTAGTCAGAACGCAAATTATCAGAATCTACTATGTCTAAACGATAAAGTCCCGGATGGCTGGAATTTTCCTTGGATCACTTGGCCTGTGGCTGGGCTTCCCAGTGGAAAGTATATAAAGTCTGCTTTTTCTAAACATTCGTAAAGTTATTGCCTTTAAGCTTTTTGAGCGTTAAGGCCCACCAAGAGATGTTTGGAACTAAACTCTCCTGAATTTCGCGCCAAGGCTGACAGAAATTTTTCGTAGTCATTACTTTTGATATTACGAAAGGAAAATATACAGAATATTTTACAATATTACAATTGTCACACTTAATTTGAATCTCAACAGCTTGAAAAGATAGGGTGCACTGCAGTTATCCAGAGTGACATCATTTAATGAAGATTTCAGCAAATCTGTTGACTACATGAAACAATATTATACCTTTTAATTTGAAAGTGAGCTCGAAAGCGACTGAAGTAAGATTCCGAAACTACGAATTAATGGTTGTCATGTAAACGCAAAAATGCTTCTCTTATATGATTTGAAAGACTGTTAGTATCCCACATTCCTACGCTTAGGTTTATTTGCTTAGCTTTTAAAAAAGTATTTTTATCATATTGAGGAGATTAACTAAAAGAGTTTCTTCAGGGATTTAGTATGTGTTTGTTTGTTAGGGAGTTTATTAGTATTAGTTAAAGCGTCGTTGTTATAATAATTTTGCGAAAACTTGTTACAATTTTGAGGAAGATTATCAATTTCACAATTGCTAAGGAGCGTAATATTGCATTGTTCTTATTTGAAGTAGTTTCCTGTGCATATGGCAGCATCTATAGCGGGCAATATATATTCTCTCGACAGTATTGCTCTTTGTAGTGTAACGGCGAAAACTCATTGACGTTTGTGTTTTCAATGACTTTCTCAATCAAATTTTGTAATCAAAATTTTCTAAATATTCTACGTAACGTTACAAATAAATTGCTGACAATGTTGGTTTTGTTTCGAATATGGTGCATTTTTTCAGAGAGATTTGTGCTCGGTTCGATGTACTTCACGGCAGCTAGCCTCCTCAGAAGTTCGTACCGTGTTCTATGTTGAATCGTGTTCGGTGCAAACTGAGTAAAACAAAGTAGCGTTTCAATGGAGATATGTACTCGACGACACGAGGAGAAGACGACATCACTAATATGTGCATCCTAAGCCTTCTATTCTTCCCCACAAATTCGAAGAATTTTTGTAGAAGATTTGTAGAATGGATTTCCTCGCCCGCTCTGTTGTGTTATTCTACAGCACATGTATACATATACTTACAAACATGTTTGCAGAAGAATTCTACGAACGTAATGCACTTACATTTTGAACCGTTGCCCGAATGTAAAAATTCGTGCACTCCGAAAAGGAAAAGAATTTTTCATCTTTAATGGCAGGATGCAGTCTCATGACATGAATATATTTACGTCGCGAGGGCATCTGCTGTACTTAAGGTCTTGCTATGTTTCGGAAAGTTTAATTTCAGCTTCTATATCAAATGCTGTGCGGGGCCAATGATATTTTTCTTCTACTCTGTCTATTGTTCTATGAATTCTTTCATGTCATTTTGTCTTATATATATTATATATGCAAGTTAATTGGACTGTTCATTGTCATTTGCTTCAATTAGGCATATTTGCACATGAAGAGCTGTTGTTAGCTCATCTATGTGCATACGGTAAAGCGTATCAAGTGCGATGTTTTGTGTTCTCTTAAGGGAGTCGATATTAATGTGGAATGATTACCTAGCTAAGCTACAGGATAATCTCTTTTGTGACATAAGTTCATTTAGGCTAGTATAGTCGGCGATTATAGTAAACGGAGGACTTTCTAGAGTCTGCATATTTTCATTCTCACTACGGCTATTAATTAGAAGCATAATTCTTTTCGGCTTTATTTATCTTGGCTAACATATACGTAATTGGTGTTTAATTTTCCTCATAACCCTGTTACAATGATACTCTCCTACACCTTCTTTCCATACGTTACAATGAATATAATAGTACCTTTTGAAATCAAGAGTAATTAACGATGGGGCTGTGGGTTCAGCAAGGCCGCGTATTTTTGCACGAAACCTGAATTCTTCTGCACATTTCTGTGTAGCAAAATTTGGAGACTTGGCTGCAATCAGCACAGGCTTTACAGTATGAAAAATTAATTATCGAAAATTTTAATCAAAAGTCCTTCAGTAATTATAAAGGGGACATATTCCCTTAGCAACAATTAGGGAATTCAATTCGAGGTTAAATCTAATGGTTTCTATAAACAAATATATATTTTTTTTTATTTTTTGGATAGAAATAGATAAATTTTAATAGTCAGAAAGTCAAATTTCGACCTTAATCGAAAAATCACATTATAATTGGTTTAAGTGCACTGAATAACTTAGTAAGTGCAGAGAATAATTAGAAATAAAAACAAATGTAATCACAATTCGGCCCGCACTTGCAGAGAGAACTGAAAATCGCCAAACTGGGTGTCGAGCGATCCGTGACACCAATTTACATTGACATGGTTGGATTTCACTATTCACGAACTTTTTTCAGCGTAGATTTGCAATGTTTTTCTTATATCCATAGTTGTAAAGATAACCGATATTAAAGATTTTTGAAGTTTTGTGTTAAAAACATTTTTGCGAGAAAACCTTGCCACAAAGTAGGGGTAAATATAAAATTGAATCTGCTCCAAACTAACTCAGTTTGGCATTAACAAAAAAGACTATTATTATAGCCTAAAATACATAAAAATACTACGCTCATCCCTACGTAAGTCTGTCCGCTTATTTGTCACATATTTGTCTGTTTCTAAATTATCGTTTGTTTTCTGTTTATTTTTTCACATTTGTCTGTGCGTTCTTTTATAATCTAGTCGTCCATTATACATTTATTCCATGTTTTCATATCACTCACTCTACCTGCATTCAGCGAAATTGTAACGTTTTTTCTTTAGCAACACTATCTTTTTTTTCAATTTCAGATGTTACTATAGATAATACTGTTACGAACTTCGCTTTTGTCGATACGGTCCGTATCACTAGACCGTGGATACTATTTTCAAGGGAAATACACTTCAAAACTCTTTTAACTTCAACTTACTTGCTTTACAATCTATTTCTTTAAGGGTACGATTATTTACATTTTACTTTGGCAATACTCTCGACTTCTCAATTCTAATATTCTTCTTCGACTCAAATGTTTTTGTACGACTCGATGTTCTTGTCTGACTAACTCTGCCTTCCGCAAATAGTCTATTTATATACATTTTTACAAGCATGTTACTATCACCTAACTTCATGGCTTCATTTTTAATCCATTAATGTGCGTTTCCGCTAATCGTTTTTCTCGGCCGGCAGCTGTATAAAGCGCCGCGAATGGGCACGTGGGTTTTTTCCTGTCTGTTTTTCCGCTAATCTTTTTCGTCGGCCGACAGCTGTATGACGCGCCGCGAATATGCACTAGGGAATTTATTTCTTGGGAAAAAGTTAGGAATAACTGGATTTGGGATTTCCATAACAATACAATAAAATAAGATAAACAAATATATCAGAAGTAATTTGATATTACTCATTTTCTATGACAGTTCTCCAAATATGTATATATATGTATATGTAGCGTGGGGATTATGCGACCATTACCAGACGACTCTGTGATTATAAACACTTCTTTATAAATAGTTTTTATTTGTCTTCTCCTTATCATACGATTTATTGGTATGGGTGGTAATGAATCGTCCAGTTTCACGAAATTAATTATAATGTTCACTTACTTCGATAATGGAATGGCAGGTTTAAAATAATTATGCACATGCATGTATAATGTTTTAAATGCTCATCTTTTAATATAACGCTTTTTAAAGATAAGTTTTTATATATTTAACGGAGATTTCAAGCGAAAGCAAATCACCCCTTACTATATACAGGCGGTCTGCGGACCCTTTTTCTTTCTTGCTATTGCCATACACTTATGTTTGACTACAGCAAACTTCTTTTTATAAATCTTTCCTTTGTTAATGTTAAGTAGAAATTTGTAAATAAGTATTGCAGGAAAAGTATTATAAAAAGAGAAACAGAATGCAAAAAGATACATAGCGGTTTTCCGCTAATAATGTTGAACCGGCCATTGCACTCGAGGGAAAAGTTATTTTGGTTCTCCGACTGCCTACGATTTTAATTTCAATTAAACATCCAGCCTTCTTGTGCTTCATTCATTTACAAAAAAGAAAAAAGTAAAAACACTGCCATTAAATACCCTGCACCAACATACATTTATTCACATAATGACTTTTCAAAATAATGTGTCGTAAGTGGTCCGATGAAAATGATTTCCAATCGTGTTTGTCCTTGGCACGAAATACGTTGCTGTAACAAATTTCGTTAAAATATCGCAAAAATTTGCGACCTGTACGTGAAACAAAGAACTTCATGAAAATTTGAGTCTATTTCAAGTTCTTCTGCGTATTGTAAACGTCCGCTTAGGCTTAGTATACCCTATATCACAGGTGGTGCAGAGTATACCAACAAAAACGGTACATGTTGACAAATTTAACTTATAGGAGCTAAATTTTAGATGAAGCGGAAAAATTAAAAAACTAGTATTTTGTATGCACAGAAAAGTGATTCCGTCTTTCTTATTTTTATTTATTTATTAATTTTTTTTTTTAAATACAAATTTCTACTTTATTCTTCTTTTTTAAATACGCAAGATATATATAGAAAGAAGAGAGACATTATACACAATTTGAATTGAAATCTTTTTACGGATCATTACCTTTTATCGAAATCACTATAATTTCCGATAAATTTGTGGCCTGCAATTTTAATGTGTCAAAAATTTTTTAAAATGTATAAATTTTCTTAAGAATACATTGAAGTGAAGTGATATAACCATTTGCATTTCCAAAACTTTTTCTTTTTATTAATTTTCACGAGGGAAGAGAATAAACAAGCAAGTCACTTATTTAAAGCTATCCTAATTTTTCAATGCTTTTTATACCCTGCCCCCTTATGGTACAAGGGTATATTAAGTTTGTGCGGATACGTAGAATACCTCACAGTACCCCAGAATCATCCCCGTAGCCGAATTAACCTTATCTGCTATCTTGTAATCTTGCTTTCAGCTTACAGATCATAAATTTTAAGAAATTTTGATTCGGCGACGTGCGTTGACCGTGAACGCTATTAAAAATAGTTCGGATCGTACGACTTTTTTTCCAATTCCCATAAAAAATTTTATTTTGAAAAATCGTTATATAAATACCTGTATTAAGTAATGCTTTTTCTTGGTTCTCATCGACAAATTATTGTAAGATTTTGGGAAGAAAAGAAAAACGTACTCCAGAAAGCTTTTCACTTCAATTTCAACACAAGTAAAGCCATTACAGGGAGGCAAGGTTGACCATTAACTTTCCTTAAGATAGTTTTTCATTTATTATCATGATAAAATACTAAAAATAACATCATGGGAAAGTGTAGATACCCTTGGTAAAGTGCAAAAGGTGTGCTCTAAATTTGTCAAACGTTTATCATACTTCGAAGTATTTTTGTTTTGAAGCAAATGTATAGCTCCAACAAGATTGATGAAGTGATTTAATCTTTCGGAGGAATAATAGAGAAAAAGAGAGAGCGAGAGAGAGAGAGAGAGAGAGAGAGAGAGAGAGAGAGAGAGAGAGAGAGAGAGAGAGAGAGA
>KK502462.1:5379-91061 GCA_000688735.1 Glossina austeni | reverse complement strand
ATATATATATATATATATATATATATATATATGTACGTATACTTATGTGTGCTTATATTTGCATTAATGTTTTTTTTTTTTCACTACAATTTTGCATACTATTCATTCAGAGAAACAGGATACCTCTCTAATTAAAGTTGGACGTAAATTTCTTCTACTTACGTTTTAAATTATGCATAGATTAATTAAATAAGCACACAAATAGTTTATTTATTTGTCCAGCAGTTATTTTTTTCACTGAGCTTTTTATCCAATTGGACCAATTGTTTCTGAGGAGTGCGGAGAGTATATATAACTGTACGTCAATGCCAGTGATTTAATGCTTTTTAATCGAAACATAGACTACTAGTATAAAATTAAACAAATAAACTGAAAATGTATGAGAGAGTTAACATGCTCTTAACCCAAAAATTTCTATACAAATGGAAGAAAACTTCTGCAATGTTGTAAAATTCCGTAACTGCACAACGTTGTACCATTTCGTAACTGGACGATTAAAAACGTATGATTTTGCTATTTTGTTATGATTTTAAATAAATGAAGATATCGACTTCAAATTTGGTAGAGGTTGGTTGCAGGTTGATATTGAAACTGGGCCAAATTGGTCAGAGCAGAAGCCCCCAGTGGATCCTAAACTGAACGCAACTCCGTTTTTCTTAACAAAAATTTGCGAATTTTTGTTTGTTACACATCTACTTTACAACTTTTTACTTTACATGCAAAAATGAAAAGAATCGGCTATGCTGACACAAAGTTACAATTGATAATATTTAATTTTTTTCAATTTTTTGAGATTTTATGCTTGTTTATTACAATTATAAGAATGTTTAAAAATGTTTTTTATATTCCTCACATGAAGATATATTATCGGCCTAAAAATGGGTTAATTCTAAAATTAATGTGGTAGACACCGTAATTTCTTTTTTGTTAATAGTACGAGTGATATGAGTATCAAATAAAAGAACTTGGAGAGTAGATTGCAAAAAACATAGTGGTGGGTATGGGAGATTCAGATCGGTATTGAAAGTGTGCGAAATCGGTCGGAGGACACACCTACAGTACCCGGTAAACTGTAAACACATATGTTTTCTAAGATATAAAAAATTTGGGTTTTACCCAAACTCACAAACTACAGCAAATAGCATTTGTCCAAAAATGGAAAAAATTGATCAAATCTACCCAATATTATGGTGTATCAAAATTTAATTTTTTTGTGAAAGCTCGTATATCTACATTTTGGAAACTATAATTGTCGGGAGTGAAACGAAAGTCTGAAACGATAATGCAGTAATCGGAACAAAAAACTAACAATGCGAGACATAGAGGAAACAATTGCAGCAAACTTCTGGTAATTTAGATGTTTTTGGAAAATGAGAATTTGTTTTACACGTGTTATATATCTTTAGATTAATTACCCAAAGTTTCTTCAGGGAAGTCTCAGGTGTCTTACCGAATTAATCAATTGCCTCAAAGCCTTTTGCATAAAAAACTATATGATGTCTATAATTCTAAATATTGGTGCGATTCGCCCATTAATAGTTAATTGACAATATATTACTCGGTTTCTGCTGCTTGGTGAAGGAAGAAATGCAATATTTAGAAATATAATATTGAAAATTGAATTACGATTCTCGTCAAGGTTATGCAAAGCACAAAGTAAAAATTATCTTTAGGTGAATTGATGGAATTGATTGAATATGAGCTTGATAAAAAGGGCCCTGTAAAATAGATGCAACAAAATTCACAAACTTGTGAGACGGACGTCGTCTAGTTGTTTGAATTGTGATAGTCATTAATGAGATAATAGGGAAAATTAATGTAAAGTTTAGATGGCTAGAATAGCAATAAGCAGATTGTGTAAACGAACAGAAAAACGGGCGAAGTGATGCGACGGAGATACAAAGAAAAACAAGAAGTCAGTTTTTAAATGGAAGTCGGCGGGTAAAGTTCTAAAGTCGGACAATCGTCAAACATTTTCACTTAGTTTAATTATTATTATTATCTCTTTGCATTTATTTACTCGTGAATTTGGATATCCTTTTATTAAAAGTTAGTATAATATCTTGAACTTTAATAAAGTAATATCAAAATCCTTTACATACAGGCTGACGATTCTCCCAGGTTGAAAGGAAATGTAATAGTCACAGAAACTTACTAGGTTATTAAGAATAAACTGTGATAAATTAATTAAGATACAAGTAAACATACAAGACAAGATAGATACAACCGACATGTGAAACTTTGAATTGCTTTATGTACAACTTTCACAATCTCTCTCATACTATCATTCATTCTTAATGAATGAAATAACAAATGAGAAACAAACTTATGCTTATTTGAATTTTAAATAAAATGACACATAATTTGCGTGTAAATAAATAAATAAATAAATAAATAAAAATAAATTATAAACTAAATTATAAATAATGAAAGCAAAACATTTTTCACTATTTGTTAATAAAAGCAAATAATGATTTTCAATGCTTCATAATACCCAGCCTTATTAGGAGGCTTAGGATTAGGCTTAGGATAAAAAAAAAAATCTGTGAAAGTCCTCTCATAAAGAATGAAAGTGAAACCTGGGTGGTAAATGCATTAACAAAAATCAAGTAAAGCAAATTGGAAGACTTTATAAGCTTCAATCTCAAAGGCGCTGACAATCACCTGTGAGATTGCCGTCAAAGTTGGCAACTGTGATTTCGTAAACCACCCTTTGACACTACCAAACGTAACTGTATTATTAAATACCTGCGCTGGCCTTTTTTTATATCCAAGAAATGTTCAGTACTTTTGGCCATATAGTAAGATAAAAGGATGTGTAGGTAGCAACGTTGAACTCTCTTTTTCCCTGTTAATGTAATCACAATGTTCAGGAAAGAAGGCAGCAGCGCGCCTTTTTCTTAACCGCAAAACTCAAAATCAATTTTTCATTGAGTTTGAATGGGACACAAGGGCAGTCGTGTCTTGTGAATATAAAGTTATCATAGTCAATACAGATATATGGATATGTATGATTATCTGTTTCATGGTTCCGAAAGAAAACATAAATAATTTATTCATTGAGATTTGGAAATATCTTTTTTCAAAACACTACAATTGTTTTCATTACCATATTTATGGTTACCATACCTACATTGTTGCACAGCGTATAGAAATAATTAAAACTTATTCCGAAGACAATAAACCTACGGTTACGACTCGTACGTGTAGAATGAAGCTTGCGTTTGGTTAAATAACTTAGTAAAAACGGATTATTGCCCTTTGGCTAAAAAAAAAGAAACTAAAAAAATCGAATATTCTAATACAGAATTTTTAGCTGCACATAAATAACTTTTGGCCATGCTTTATGTCATTTTTGAACATGAAAATGGCGTTTCATTATTCTCGATTCAGAACACTACAAAATCATGATTAGTAATTTTTTATGGCACGAATTGGATGCATTCGTCCTGCATGATAGGTAGCGTCAATGAAATGTTGCAATACCTCTCGTGGCACCACCAATTCTTTACGAGTAAAGTTCAACAGCAATGTAATCTCTTAAAATGCCTATGCGACTTTGGCATAAAAATAATGCTATATAACTCTATTACATTTTTTACTTTGGAATTATGTTGGCTTACTTCAATAAATCGCGATTTCGCAATGACTTTATTCACCAAGATTGTTTGTGTTATTAGTGAAAAAAGTGCAGATTTATGTGGAAAAGTGGTAGAAATTAGTGTTCGGGGATTGAATTTTTACAACACTCCATAGGTGATGATTTATGTAAAGTGATTTTTAAACAACGAGGCATGAATCGATATCTAAAATGTCTAAAATATCTATATCTTTTGCCGTTAATTTTTATTACAAAATAAAAGACAAAAAGGGCACTTATTTGGCGGCCCTATATATATAAAATTATAACGATCAGAGGTTATTTTCCTCATTAACGATTTTTGTTTAAGGTGCGTAAAGAAATAACGTCACTAGATCATAGAATTTAAGAAAACGATACCTTCTAATTCACGAAAGTGTGGATTATACTTGATATATAACTTACAATAATTTATTTGAAAGAACTTAGTACCCAGGTTAGAAATTACGGCAAAATTCGAGGGCTCCAAATTATTATAACGAAAACGCAATTAAAAAACAAGCAAAACCCTTCTAGTCGGTTACGCCGGCTTTTTGAAAGTATGCAGATTGTTGATTTTCCTCTCGAATATTCAATGTGAAGAGCGTCAGACACGGAGTGTGAAAGTTTGCAACGTAGCTTAACAAGGAGTGAAAATTATACAAAAGAAAGGAAATTAGGTAAAAGTAGTTATATGATGGGATGTCAGGTGGAACAAGGTTTCATGCCTTTGTGTACCTTTTGCAGTAAAAATGAATACCCACACTTCGGATTAAATTTCTGCATAAATAATTTGGGCTCTTGTTGCTTGAAATCGAAAAAATTTTAAGAAATGGCCACGTCTACAAAAGAATCACTTACAGACGACGTAGAAAAAAAAAACAAATAAAGACGCCAATAGTGGTGAGAAATATTCATTGGAAATGCGCCGCGTAAACTCACGTTATAGCGCTTAAAGTGACAATATCTTCTCTCAACATTTCAAAATAGATCAAAGAGAGAGACTCAAATTTAATTAAAAAATAAAATCCCTATCCAAGGTCTTTTGCTTCTAATCGGATAGCTTGCAGTCGATTTCGTGGTAGAAACTCGTGGCTTTGAGCGCGAATAGTCGTCGGCCTGTTTTTGCACATCATCAGCATTTATGAACTGCTGATCTGATAAATATGAGCGCATCGACCTGAACCAATGTTAATTAGAAGGAGAGAGATCAGGAAAATAATCCCACACTCAACAGAAACACCAGTCCAGGTTGAAGATCACTTGTTGAGTTGCTTTTACTGTAGATGAACGGACATATAAGAACATTCATCGCCAACAAGACTCAAAATTTTTGCAAAAAATTTTGCAAACCACTTTTTAACAGTTTCTTAGCCTATTATATTTTCATTCCAAACCAACTTAATCATTTCGGCAGGTTCAGCTGCATTTTTTCCAACTTAAAACAGGATAAAATGTAGTGCCATAAATGGCACCCATCTCTTTACAGTTATACAACAATGTCAAAGTTATCTATACCTAAAATTACGGTGGCAACCAATTTCATTGCAGCGCATTTATTTTCACATCTTTTAGAAAAAGGTTCCAGGAAAACCGTTACGGTTTATAAGAGAAAAAATTATATCGCGTGATTTTTTTTTATTCAAATATTGTATACCTATTTTTAACAGGTGAATTGACGTTTTTCTCACCCAACACCTAGGTTTAGGAGCTCCAAGACTTAAGAAAACACCATTAGGAGTTCCCATTCACCACTACAAAAATGTCATTCTATTTAAAACTATGCGCTCATGTGACCGTGAGAAATGTCCGCAGTCCCGACAACTGAATCCAAAGTTGAAACAAGATTTGGTCCACAATAAGCAAAAACTATAACTTACTATTTACAGCAAGCCTAGATCGCAATTTAGTACACTTACTTGTATTCGCTAGAGTCATCTAAAAACTAGTCAGAACGGAAATGTCTAGCTGCCATTTCCATATTCAACATAATTACAAATTCTTCTTTATTAGTTTGAAGTCGCTCTCAGAAAAATATAAGGTTTTTGCTTTCTATGGAAAGTAAAATTAAGTAATACTTACCAATATTATAACTTGCAACAAAAATAGAATCAAAAATCCTATCGAAATTGGACGAAGAATATATATACCGAATTTCAATTGCTTCTTTGTACTACTTCAGCGTTCTAAAATTACTACGAAATTGACGGCTTTTGGTACAGTAAGGCAAGATTTAATAAAGTTACGTAAAGGTATTTTCGTATAAACCATCATAAATTTGTAAAACATTTTATATTTATATAAATTCCGTTAAACTATATATAGTGGTGGTTCCCTAAAATTTAAAAATATGAAAATTTTCAAATTCATAACTTCGGTAAACCTAATACTTAACCCCTAGATCTCATTTAAAATATGTATATGGCAATATAGCAAGCCTAGTAGCTACAAAAACATATTCGTGCTATTATACAACTGTAACACAATAATGGCGTTTTTGTCGCGCTTTATATAGAGTTCCGATAAAGAATTTGACAAAAACGACGTATAATTAATACAGAATTGAATTTTTTAAATATGGTTTCTTTAGACCAAAAATAGGTAACAGTAAACTAAAGAAAATTCTGGGTTCTTAATACATAAAATTTCGAATATAATATGAATGATAGATGATCTGGGTTAGGGTATGATAGGGAATTTATATTTTTCGATATTACTCATAACGACAGCAATCTTCTCTTATCACTGCAATATCACTGTAAGCTTGGACTCTCTTGTAGAAAAACTCGGCATATTTGGTTATGCAGATATAATCATATCGCGCGATTTCAACAGCAATGTATTGTTGCAGAATACCCTAATTCGTGATATGAATGTAGTAGTAGTAATAGAACTATGCCAGCGCACTTCAGCGCAACCACAAATACCCTCTTGGACTTGTTCAGAGTAAGTAAAAGAGTCAAGGTAGTCTTATATGATCAGCTTTTAGTGTGATGCTATTTTTATAAGTTATAAACTGTTGCTTCAATAACAGTGGGCTAATCAGATTACTAAATATTGAGATTTTAGAAACATCAATAATGTCCATCTGGAAAGAAACTTCCGAACTATTGATTGAAATCAAATATATTATCTTATTGATTGAGGGTTGAAATAAAATTTTATGGGCTAATATGTGCAAAGGCTATTCCATGAGAAAAAAATTACAAGTCGTGGTTTACGAAAGATAGAAAAGGTATAAGAAACCTCGGTTACATGGGATCTACTGTGGGATGCGTACAATCGTTATTTGAAGTGAAAAAAGAACGAATTCTACCCATTATGAAAAAGGATTCATCTCAGTTTATGACATAAAAGACATGTGGAACTACAGAAAATACAGACGCACTTTGAAACAGGCAGCTACGTTGATGGCAATCAATTAAATCGCCGTTTTGTACAAGCCAAATGCCAAATGTCCAACTCGAAATAACGGTAAACTGATTACTACTACACAAATTTACTGCAATGTTGAATGTAAGAGTATAAAATCTTTTTATATCATAGAGGCATTAAAGAAAATAAGTAGAAATACAAATAAACAAACGTTTGTAAATTTTTTTTTCTCCTAGATACTTTTTTAAATGAAGTAATTTTTTCCCTACCTTATTGTAATTTTCTTTCCATGAGTTTTTCTTTATTTCTAACACAAACTTGCCATTTTCCCACGCTCTTTCTTCCATAACTTTTTTTGTTTACGGTCGCTAGAATTGGCTGTACAGAATTGAATCAATTCTGTATAGGTTTGCATTTATACTGCGAATTCTATGTAGATTGTCACAAAAACTCCATTTATATCATATATGTGAGCACATTTCATCCATATTTCAATGAGTGTAAAGTCTGTCTGAAACTTTTATCCCATTTGAGCCCCCACGTTGGGCGCCATTTTTATGTAACATGCGCATTCTGTTAACCTGAATTTTTTGTTGTTTATTGTGAGATGCATTTTTCATTGAGAAGGTACTAATGCGGAATTGATGATGGGAGTTGCAATTTTTATCCCACGGACATGGACTTTTTATCCCCCGGAAATGACTTTTTATTTTATTTTTAGTTTATTTTTTAGATTTATCTAAAAAAAAAATTCTTCAATATATTTTTATTTTAAGTTTTATTTTTTTTATTCTAACATATAGTTAGGATTAAATGTGACCACACTAAGTATTAGGTGTTTGCAAACATTTTGATTAGACTTTCATTTGAAAAAGGCATTTATTGTGAAAAATTGGTAAATATATGTCAATCAAAATATTTTCCAGCATTTTCTACAAAATTTTACAACATCTTTGGTAAGATAGCGATATCATGACGAAAGAACTTTTATTGGTTTGAAATCGATCCACCCACTTATCCATTTTCGCACTTCTTTAACTTTGCGGACTCACGTGCAGGTCAAGCCATGCTGGATTAATCTGAACAAGTGGTAATCAGAAGACGCCATATCTGGTGAGTACACTGGGCGTGACAGAACTTCCCTTTCGAGCTGCGACAGTGTATCCTGGACAACTCTTGCAACAAGTGACCAAAAGAAGGCATTTTCAGTCAATTCATGTCGCCACTTTGAAACAGTTGAGATCAAAACCGGCAATTCAGATATGATGGAGCAGCATCACCAGAAGCCTCTGAACGTGTTTGGTGGGCTTCGGCAGAAGATTTCTTCAAATAAACAACAAAAGTAATGAATTTGGAAGAAGAGGAATTTTGAGCGCTTCATGATTAGCGTGGACGTACGCTGAATAAATCAATAATATTAAAGCTAGAGAAAGGTCAACACCATTGAATTCAATCGTTATGTCCATTGGTATTTCCCATATGTTAATAATTTGTACCTGTATAAATTGCTGATCAAAGTTTTTGCAAACACCTAATAATAAGAAAAAAAGCAATTGTTGAATAAAGAATTTGCATATCCTTGGCGACTCGTTTGCTCACATAACCAGTGGTTTCATTATATTTTAATGCAAATATATATTCATCAATCGATTTTTCTATATGAGCAAAAATTTATAATGAGAGTAAAAGTTAATCAAAAACAAGTAAGAAAGTTATATTCGGCGGGGGCCGAATCTCGTGTACCCACCACTATGCTTTTCGCATTCTACTCTCCAAGTTCTTTTATTTGATACCGATATCGCTGGTATTATTAAAGAAAAATTAATTGCGGTGTCTACCATATTCCTTTTAAAATTAACCCATTTTTATTCAGGTAATATATCTTCATTTGAGGAGTGGACAAAATAGCTTTAAACATTCTGTCTTGTTTGCCTTATGATAAACAAGCATAAAACCTCAAGAGAGTGAAAAAAATAAATTTGTATCCATTGCACCTTTGTGTGGTCGTGTAAAGTAAATGTGGAAAATTTCAGCTCTATAAGGTGATTAGTTCTCGAGGAAAGAGCAAAAAGTCACAAATTTTTGTTAAGAAAATCGGCATTGCGTTCACTTTACGGTCCACTGCGCGCTTTTTGCTTTCACCAATTTGGCCTCTTTTCAACACCAACCTGCGTGCAGAAACTTTCTGTTTCTACCGACCTTGAAGTCAATACCTTCATTTTTGCGACCGGCAGAGTGGTGGAAACGCACACCACATAGACGGGCAGACATGGGTAAATCATCTCAGAATTTCAGTCTGATAAAGAATATATATATTTTATAGAGCCTCTGAAGCTTGCTTTTGGATGTTACATACATTATAGAAAAAAATAAAATGAGTATACCCTCATCTTGCAGCTGTGGGCATAATAAAAGCTGATAATAAAATAAGAAAGCTGTTGCATGTTAATTGTGAGTTTATTCGAAAATTTAACAAAAGAATATTACGCCGAACACTGAAGAAAATAGCTGAGTTTTCACAAACCCAAAAGAATTTAACAGTCGTTATCAATTTTTCTTTCAGATTCCAACCCATCGTCTTCAAGTAAACAATCCTACATGCTGCAATGCATCAGGATTGCATTTGCAACAAGTGTTCCAACGCAAAAATCGCACGTTACGAAAGGGTTGTTGGAGACAACCGTTCAAAGAAGGCGATACATAGCTAACCTAACAAATGTGTGTTAACTGGTTATGTAAAAAAGTATCTTTAGGGAGATCGCTTGTTTTACTACATATTTATCTAAAACAGGTGTCGTCAGAAAGTAAACAAGAACGTTGACTTAATCAAGCGCGCAAGTTTTTGAATTCATAATACCATGATGCAGGCAGCTATATTCTGAAATTAGTTTAACCATTTTCGGCCAATAGAAAAGTGTTTTTAGCCGATTAATGATTTTGGGTATACCTCCATGGGCGCTCAATGGATGCTTATGAGCCCGTCTAAATAAATCATTGGTAAGACCGGATGGAACCTATAACTTCCACTACTTTTGTTCCTGTTTTGGGTCTCTTGTAGCGTACTCGGTTCGCTTGCAAATATAACCGTTTCGAATCTCAATATCGAGAAACTGTTCCAGCTTAGAGTGAAAACGATCTTGAACCACATTGCAAGAATTTGAACGCATCGGAGGTCAAATTAATTTCGATAGCGTCGACCAGTTCTTCTAAGAACCAAGTATCTAGGTATAACCTATATATTCCTTCGAAGTCTTCGGGATGTATACGAGGCAAAAAATCAGAGACAATGTGTTGATTATCTTTTCGATGTTCAATTCAGAAATTGGAACCTTGCAAGTTCAATGACTATCTAGACAATTGACTGTGAAAATCTTTTTGAGGCACCGACAACTTAAGAGAAACGGGATCACTTCAAACTCCTGTCTTTCCATATAGGCTCAAACTGCTTAATAGTCCTAAAGGGTGCTAACCATTCTAGTTCGAATATAGAATAACTCCCTTGGACACTGTTAAACGTATGAGACATATAAACAATTGGAACCTCGTCTCCGTTTTCGTTCTTTTGAGCTAATACAACGCCTACTTCAAACTGATTTGCATCACATTGGATAGAAAATGAGCGAATGAAATGTGGATTATGTAACAACGGTACAGAACATAATTTTTCTTTCAGATTCTCGAAAGAGAGTTTTTTTCATTTGACCATCCGAAAGTGTTCTTTTTCTTTAACTTATCAGTCAAAAGAGAGAGACAGAGACAAAATTAATAACAAAGCTAGTACTGAACAAAGCAAGTACTGACCGCAAACACGCTAAAACCCCCGTAACTGACGCAACGCACACTCCATCTCCACGTCCCTCATTTTTCTCACTTCTACTGCATGCTCCAGGGTTGCATTTGTAACAAATGTTACAATAAAAAAAATCAAATGTTACAGAGCGTAATTATTAACTTGCTAAATAATTATTTTTTTACTTGCTAAATCGAACGAAGTTACAGTGAATCAAACGGACTTTTGAACTCTAATCTAAAGAAAGGGAGAAGAGAGTTTGAAACCAAGCTAGTCGTGAGAGGCACCAAGGTAATTTTGAAATGAAGACATGGCTAAATGGCACATATAAAGGAAATTATTTTACATATTATAAATATGCTTTAGCTTTAATATTTTTATAATGAAAATGCCTGTAAATACTTATAATACTAACAATTCTATTTTATTAGGTGGAGTCATAAATAGCTTCCGTTTTTTTATCAGATACTTACACTTTGCTTTCATTGAATAACAAAATTATATTAATTCAACAGTTCATTATGAGTTATTCAACTTTTCTGCTTTACATCTTGTTGATTGGCGTTGATTTTGCTCCAATGTTGCCTTTACAAGGTTGTCGCCAAAATCGAAAGGACGTCCCGTCTTTTAAGGTCGCATTTCTAAAGCAGAATTGTACATACCAATTTTTAACTGCCCGACCAGTTATCAGTCCTTCACGATATACGCTGCGTATTTTTTCAGCTGAGGTCTTAGCACTATTGCCTGATATAAATTCTCAAAGCACTACATTTCGAATATGCACTTTTTGGTTCCCCGTTTCAGATGTTAAGAAAAACAGTTGAATGTAACATGCACCACATAAACATTGGCATATGATTAACTGAATTCTCATCCATTTAGTGAAAACAAAAGCTCATTTGTTTTGTTGCCTTATAGTGGTTGAATACGAACAATAGATTCTACCTACCTGCATCGAAAATTATTTATGACTCTGCCTATTAGATACATGTATTTATTAAACTAATTGTGGGCCCATTGAAATCACAAGTACACAAGGTACACTGATCAATTTTTCTTTTAGGTCAAACCGTGCAGAATACAATTTGGAATGTTTACTTTTTCGTAGATAACTTACACTCTTTACCGTTGGTAGACACCCTTATGATCGTACCACATACATTAAATTTAATCTTTGGAATGAAATATCTTTAATGACAAAGATAACATGTCCTTATAATGGATGTTTCGTCAATACTTCTTTTTCAGCTAGCGGCTTAAATACGTTTTGCTTTAATTTGACTATTACGGATATGTACGTGCAACTACAATAGAATAAATTTTATTTGCTTTTATTGTCCCCAGCCGTTAAAAAAGTCATTGAAAATGTTGGTCTCATCCGTTGTTCGGGGATGACGACTAAGGTAAGCCTACCATTTGCTGTCCGTAAGTGAAAAAAAAAATATCCCTATCAGTAGAGTCAAACACAAGGAATTATCTTGTCCGAGATGTCTTACCTCCTTGGCTGTTGTAACGGAAATGAAAGGCTGAGCGTGTTGTGTCACGCTCTTTTATAGTCGCGATCGCTATCGCTATCCCGTTACACAGTTGCTCTGCCTGCGCCTGTTACAGATCGGTATGCGTTATACGATGTATGTATTACAATATATCAATGCTTACTTATCTATGTATGCGTTGTAGAGATGCTATCTTATGTATACAATATATTAATGCTATCTTATGTATATAATTATATGTTTATCGCTTATAACTAAAACGTATCATCATTCATGTATGGAAACTATGGATAAGTAGTAACTACACTACAATGTGTAATCGTTAATTCCTACATATGAAGAAAAATACAATGTGCTAGCCTTCGCAAGTAATACTTTAGAAATAAGGGTAGGTAAAACACAGATCATTATGTATATGCCTATGCGTGTAATGAAAGTAAATAAATTAGAATGTGTGTCACGATTTTGCGTATGAGAACAACAAGTATAAATCACAAGACCGTTGGGTATGCGCCTGTGCATAATATTTATGCTACTTATAGTTGAAGTATGTCAATATGCATATATATGGAAACTATGGATCGGCGACAAAGTAAATTTATTAAGATAGGTAACCGTTAATCCTTAATTAATAAGTTCAATAGACTAGCCGTAACTTATTAATAAAGAAGTGCGCGTTTAAGTATACAATTTCGCTTAAAAGAGCCATAAATAAATATAGAGAATACTAGCTCATTATTATATGTCTATGTGTAGAAAATGAGTTCGGCAGAAAATTACAATTACGTAATCTTTTCGTAACTGTGAAGAATATGGTTGACGAAAACACTTCACATAAACTACTTTGGAATTATGCCTTCAAAAATAAAAATTTCAGTCAAGTCTTTTTTTTTATGACTTTGAAAATAATGGAGAGACTTCGAATTAATTTTTTTTTTTTTTGGAGAGAGGAAAAACTTTGGGATTTCGTGCAGCTTGGTAAAAATGTAAATAATAAAAAAAAAATTTAAATTTAAAAAAAAAAATGCATATAATAATGTGAAATTTTGTTAAAATTGTAAAAGTTTACGCGTCAATCATATAGTGGTGGAATCATCATTGAACAAACGTGACTTGCAACCTTTTGCTAAATATCATTCTATCGAAAGAGCAATTTGGAGAGATTTTGGTTTTTTTTTGAGGTTGAGGAACGAATAAGTGCAGATAATTTTCAAATAAAAGATCATAAAAAAGTTATCGAATAAAATTTTCGCAACAAGACCAACTTAAATGATTTTCATTAAGATATGAGAGGTGTTCATGAGATGGTAAAAGAGAAGCAATTTGAATAAAAAAATGAACAATTTAAAAAAAAAAAAGAAGAAGCAACATCATCAGTTCAATATATAAAAATCTCAATATACTCAATTCCTTGTTAAAGACTCGGATTTTGAGCGAAGTGCCAACGGTTTATTCATTGCGACACCATTTAATTTCAATATCGTTTTAGATGAAACGAGGAGTTTAAAAAAAAATAAAAAAAAAAAATAAGAAAAAACAGCCTGTTCAGAAATAATTAAATAATTAATTGTATTTTTATTTAAAAAAAAAAAAATGTGAATAATTAATTGTATTTTTATTTAAAAGAAAAAAAAATTACACAATTATTGTACCTTATCTACGAATGTACATTCGTCGGTGAGTTGTTGTTATATAAGTTTGTATTTAGTTTTAATTTTAATTTTTTTTTCTTTTACATCAACTTAAAAATTGTTTATTATTTTTTTTTGTTACTCTTTACTTATTAAAATGTTTAACAACTAAATTTGTTTAATTGATCATTGGCTGGCGAAGTGGGTTTATTTCACATTTCCACTTTAAGACTCACATAGTATAAAAATTCTTTAGGGCAAAATTCTTTATTTGGATCCCCCCAATTTCGGCGAGCTAGACATAAATTAGTTAGAGCCCTTCAAGTATGCTACATAGGATTTTTATTGGCGCCCAACGTGGGGCCCGATTGAGTTATTATTATTGCTTAATTATATGCGATTGAATCGTTGAACTCTGCGCTGTCCCAAATTACACTTACATTTTTCCATTTTACATATAATAAAATTATTCCTATCCCCCAAAATTTAGTATGGCAAATGTTTTATTAATTAAATATTAGCTTTAGATTTCGTCTTGGCTAAGCCATGGTGCGATGGGTTAAACGGTATACGGTTCATTCGAGGGCGGGATTATTAGATTCTGGTACGCAACTGGACTAAACCTTGTTATTTCGGATGGAACACTTAAACATTTTGTTTCCTTGACGATTTTAGGTAATTAGCTATATCAATGGAATATTATATCTATCTAGCTATATCTTATTCTAGCTCCGGATTGGAATGAACATTGATATGGCGTTACACTCCATAGATTGGATTATCTGTTCTTGGTTTATGACTAAGCAGAGGCTATTTATGAATGGTTATCATTCAAAGCACTAAATATTCCTATTGCTTGTATGGAAATTATTGATTCTGGTATTTCATTGGATCAAGCATAGCAACCGCTTATTTTATTAGTTTATTTTTTTGTGTTCAGCTATTACATTACACTAATACAACACATCTACATATACATATAAACTTACTGAACCACCGAGGATCTAACAATGTAATTGTGCTATTAAGAATTTGCTTTATTTATTGCAATTTTACCACAACTGAAGTATTAGTTCATAGAAATCTTTTTAATTGTTAACTTTGAATTTTAGAAAATATTAAGTCTGTTGCGATATTTTCTCATGTCGTTACGTAGAAGTGAAGAAGATTTAACAATTAGTCAGACAGAGTCGGTACTTATTTGGTCTCTTCGTCAGAGCGAGTTAGACCCCAAAAGGAACTTTTATAGAACGATTTGTAATCACATCTTTCATAAGTCTTGTCTGAAAGCATCCCTGAATAAGTCACAACTTTGTCCTAATTGCCAAACCAATTTGCCCGTAGAAGATATTTTCGGTCAAATATTAACTAGACAACAAACTAAGTTGCTTGATAGTAATAAAGCAGTTATGGCTAATACCCCAGATCTAACCCCTCAACCGCAGTCTTTGTCACCCGAACTTACACAACAAATTAGTAAGATGGTGCTGTCATCAGTACAAGCTCAACAATCGAAATTTTTGGAATCTCTTAGCGTAAAGATGGGCGAGATGGTTCAGAAAAACATCGAAGAAGGATTAAGGAAAATAAATTTTCCCTCCACATCGTACTGAAAGCATTAACCAGCAGCCATTAGATCAACTTCTAGGACTTAATGCTACCAGTCTTGGGAATTTACAAGATCCTGCGGTATCATCTAATACTAACAACGCAGAAGTAACTCTACAAACTAACAAAGTTGGTCAAATCATTTATAATTGGAAGATCAAATATACGGTAACTTCTGGGTTATCAATTGAATCCTTTCTGTATAGAGTCGAGGCTTTGACTAAACAAGGCTTGGGAGGAAATTTTGATTTATTATGTAATTTTGCTAATATTCTGTTTGAAGACAAAGCAGCTGATTGGTATTGGCGTTACCACAGGTCAGTTTCGCTTATTAAATGGCCTGCTTTATGCTGAGCTCTTCGTGCTCAGTACAAAGATGTTCGTTCTGATTTCGATTATCGAGCATTAATTAGAGGCAGAACGCAAAATCCAAATGAGAAATTTGATAGTTTTCTTGAATCAATTTTAGAATTGTCAGATAAACTGAAGCAGACGTTAACTGAAGAGGTACTAGTGGAGATAGTCAGAAGGAATTTACGTCCGGAAACTCAAGTTGGACTAGTCAATTTACACATAAGCACAATTAGACAACTTCGCGCAATTTGTCGTAAGCGGGAGGCCATTCTGTCTGATAATAAGACTAGAGGTGATGAATTGAAGGTTTTCAATCAACCCCGGAAAATTGCTGAAGTCTCCATGGAAGAGAGATCAGTTGCTGATTCATTTCATTACGACAACATTCCAGCTGTGGCAGAATTGAACCTGATCTATTGGGATTGCAGAGAAAATGGTCATCAATCAAAATGGTCAAGATTGTTTAGCGGAAAGGAAAGTTTTTTGTTATGGTTGCGGTTTATCTAATACTTATAAACCAAACTGCCTAAAATGCAACGAATCAAAAAACGTGGTAGCGAAGGCACCGAAAAGTGCCCTAAAACAACCGAAAGGCAAAAACAAAAACAACAAAGACCATTAATTTCTAAACCACCCTTCGCATACCAATTACAGAAAAATAATATTGCCGTAGTTGATAAACCAGTTCATTTTAAAAAAAATGTATGTAACACTAATTTTAAAAAAAGATCGTCTGAAGTATTGAAAAAATTTGAAGCAATTAAAATTTAAATTGTTATCGTCAATAATTAGTAATCCTAGCGATATTCGTCCTTACGCCCGCGTCTCCGTTTCTAATGAAGAAGTGGATGGTTTGTTAGACACCAGTGCATCTATTAGCTGCGTGGGTAATGCCCTAGCTGAGCGAATTCTTCTAAATTTAAAGGTATTGAGAACACTGTTGAGTTGTTCATTATTTCATCCTTATCACAATCGTTATATTTGGGAATTGATTTTTGGAAATCCTTCAATCTACTACCTGACTTTTGTCTTTTTTCAACTAGCGAAACAGATATTAAAGAAAAGAATCAAGAAGCCAAATTTTGCAAATTGAATGTTGTTCAGAAAAACTCCTTACAGGAGGTAATCAAGTTGTTTCCGTCGTTTGCAAAAGAAGGACTAGGAAAGACTAAACCTATTGCCCATTCAATCGATGTTGGAACTTGCAGGCCAATCAAGCAATGTCACTATCCTGTTTCACCTGTGATCGAAAAAATTATGTATGAGGAGTTAGAGCGAATGTTGGATCTTGGAGTCATTGAGGAATCGCTCAGTCCATGGAGCTCGCCCATAGTTCTAGTTCGTAAACCTGGCAAAAATCGTCTATGTCTTGATAGTCGAAAAGTTGATATGGTGACTATCAAAGATGCTCTTGATGACTCTTGCGGTGATCGGTTTTTCTTTCCATAATGATCACGACATCGTCAATAGTGGTGTTCTCCTTCGTTAATACCGTGGGTTCGGCCTGGGGCCCTTCTCCCTTACAAGCAAGCTCTATAACGGCAACCACTACCTGGGTGCGATTTGCTTCCTCTATTGAGCACCAAGACTCGGGTAACATGAGGGGGTTCCAGCATTCCACGTTTTAGCGGAGGTAATGCTCCAAGTTTTTCAACATGAAAATGCCACAGCCCGTGCGATTCGGTTGTGCCGAGATTGCGATTTTAATCAATGGCATGCTGTTCTGATCCAAGGTGACCAGATACTACAGATATTGCATTATATTTGTGGCAATTGTCTCGTTGGGGTATCGCGTAAATCTTACCTTTTTTCGTGTTTGTGTTTAAGTAGGCTATGATAAAAAGGCGCCAAAGATTCTGTGAGCAAACGGGAACGATTACGCAGTCTTTGTCCAGAGCGGTGACACGATATGCCTAAGGGCGAAGTAAATTCCAGTTTGCGGATTCCTTGAAGATCGTTACGTAAAAGAAGGGAGAGAAAATAGCATTTATTTAAAAAGTTAACTTTCAACCAGACAAACGTTTTCTGATATCTCGTTAGCAACATGTTTTGATTGGCTTCTTGCAGGTGTTTGCTTGTTTTATCCAGAAAGAATTTTTCTCTTCTTTTTTTTTATTAATGTTATTTTGTTTTTGATTTTAAATGTCGAATTTTTTTTTTCTATTTTATTATTGTTATTATTATTATTATGTTTCTTTTTAAATATACACTTTTCCGAAGATTTTTTTTCCCGGTTTTTTTTTTTGGGGACTTTTTAATTGTTTTCTCATTAGAATTTTCTACTACTATTACAACCGGTGAGTCGAATTTAGTTACCGCGTACGGCCCGTCAAATTTAGGGTCCATTTTTGCAGCAAAATTCTCCGCGCCACTGGACAGATAGTTTTTTTTAATTAACTTTCTGACCTATCTCCGGTGCCCATTCTCTCGTCTTAAGGTTATAATGTTTGGCCTGTTCTTGGCTAGCTTTCCGCATATAATTCCTGGCTATGTCAAACAGCTCTTTCATGCGTTTACCTTTTTCTGCACCTGTCTCTCCTTTTGTGCCAGTTCCCAGAATGTCTCCATTATAAAGAGTTCCAGGCAATCGTAGTTCACGACCTATGTTTAGATAACTGGCCAAGTACCCAGTTGTATCCGAAATGCAAATGTTAATCAATAAGGTGATTTCAGGTATCATCTTATGCCAATGACGTTGATCTTCGATTACGTATTGTGCCAGCATAGTTTTGAGGGTGCGATTCATCTTTTCAGTAGGATTTTCCCGTGGCGTATACGGGGCAGTAAACTGTTGCCGCGTGTTTATTTCTCTTTGTTAATTGCTTAAATTGGCGACTTACGAATTCTTTATCATTATCAGAAATGAGTATTTTCGGTGTTGCAAAACGAGCGAAAATTTTTCTCCTTGTCAGTGCAGATGTGGTGGCTTGTCACAAGAGGACAATCTAAGTCCACTTCGTGAACTTATGGAAGACCATTAATGCCATATTATGACCAGCGGTTGAACGGGGCTGAGCTCCTAAAAATCTGCACTTACAGTGCACCATGACTATTTGTTTAAACATTTCTGGTCAATAGTAGTGATGGGCAATTCGAGTTGAGGTTTTCCTAATTCTTAGGTGTCCAGCAGTCGGTGCGTCATGGTTTTCATAAAGAACCCCCTTACTGTTAAAGCTCGGAAACATAATTTGCAAGGGTTTTCATCCTCGTCACAAATTATCGGTGAGGTGTGGCGGTATAACTTATTGTTGACTACCGTGAAACTTAGATATTTCATGGGCTCAACAATCACACACTTCATTACCTTAGTTATCCATGGGCGTTGTACAGACTCGGAGATTGACCGATACACTTCTTCTGCATTTTTCTCTCTCTGTCGCGACAGTGTGTCAGCACTGACGTTATATTTATATATTATACTCTATCTCATCTGAAAACTTTTGAAGTTCGAAGGCCCAGCGAGCAACACGGATTGCCGGGTTTTCCATTGGATTGAGCCATTTCAAGGATTAGTGATCAGTGATTATTTTGAAATTATAACCCTCTAGGTATGGTCTTAATTTGCGGTTAGCTCAAACTATGGGCAGATACTCTTTTTCCTTGGCCGAGTAATTGCTTTCAGTTCCGCCTAAACATCTGCTCGCATATGCGATGACTTGTTCCACACTATCTTGCATTCGCGTTAAGATGCCTCCAAGGTCGCCGCTGCTTGCATCGGTCTGCATGATAAACCTTTGGCCAAAGTCTGGGCAGGCTAATACAGGTGTTTCCGTTAATTTCTGTTTTAACTCGTCGAAAACCTCCTGCTGTTCCTTTCCCCAATTCCAATTTTTAGTGAAAAAGAAAATGCCAATTAATGAATTGGCTCAAGGGATGATTATTTTTGTGTAATCTGACACATTTCGCCGATACCACGACGCGACGTAATTCTCGAACATTTGTGGGAAATTTCAGGTTTCTAATGACTGCTACTATTTTAGGGTCTGTTTTGATACCGGTTTTTGTTACTAGGTGTGCAAGATATTGTAGTTGTTTCTGAAAGAAATTTCATTTTTGTGTGTTGAACGATAGATTAGCTCTTCGTAGCCGTTCAAATACATGTTGTACGTGTTGTTTGTGTTCTTCTATACTTCAGCTAACGACAATTATGTCGTCAATGTAAGCAAATGGGAAAACGTCCATCTCGGCTCCGATGACACTGTGGAGTACTCGCTGAATTGATGCAGGTGGCGAATGGAGGCCAAAAGGCATAACTCGCTATTCATACAAACCACGTCCTCCTACTGTGTAGACTTTTTTTTGTTGGGGCTCATGGGAATCTCCCAGTTACCGTTCTTCAAATCAAGCGCGCTGATACACCTGGCTTCACGTAGTTGATCTAGAATATGTTCTATCCGTAGCAGAAGGTAAGCATCCGGCACAAACCTGTTGTTAAGTACTCCGTAATCTATACAATGTCTTCATTCTCTAATTTCTCTCGGGGACTAGTGCTATGGGTGCACTATATGGGTTGCTGGAAGATTCAATAGAGCCTGATTGGATTAGTTTACCTATTTCTCTGTCAATAATGGCTTGCACGGGCGAGTTCTTCCGGTGATAGAGTAATTTAATAGGAATCTTATTCTTCATTCATAATGACATGCAATTTACAATTTTGTTACCCTCAAATTTTGCTAATTCTGCTTGTAGAAATTTTTGTGTGTCTGGGTCGGCTGGGGAGGGTTTCGCTTTGAGGTTTTTATTCATATTATTCTCCTCGTTCGCGTGTTGAATTTCTGCCGTGTTGTTATTAGTGTTTGCTAATGTCTTCATATCATCATTTACGTCTCCATTACGTTCGTTGCTTTTGTCTGTGTACGAAGGAGGTTTCAACGTACTTTGTCTTTGATGCATTTATAGAGGGTACGCTTGATGATTGACCCCTTCTGGCTGCTGCCGCTGTGTGTGTAGTATGATGGTTGCGTAATTTAACACTATAACCAACTATGGTTAACACAGAGTATGCTTTACCTAGGAAATTCATCCCCAAAGTGAGATGATCCACATTTCTTCCTAACAATATTAACTCCAGGTTGAAAGATACTTCAGTTATATATGCCGCCACAGTCATAACTTACTGTCTTGCAATGTCCCACCCGCCATTCGGATTGTGTTACATCTCGCGTCAGTTTTTATTATATGGGGAATAAAACTGATTATATCTTTTCCGAAAATTGTCCTGGTGGCCCCGGTGTCTACAATTCCTGTTATCGACAGGCCTCCTAAGGTCAAGTAAGCTACCAAGCTGTTTGTGATCACACTTATAATTTTTCACGGTGCACGACAAAGGGGTTTCCTTTCTTTTGTCGCCTCATTCATTGTCATACCTATTGCTTGTGCGTGTTGTCTGGTGTTTTGTCGGTAGCAGTTCTCTGTTAGTACTTCCAGACGAGACAATCCCAACAAAACGGAACTCTCTGGTTATGAGAATCTCGTGTAAAATGGCCTGGTTGGGCACAACGGAGACATGTTTCTCTGATGTTTCTCTCGAGAGCGATGGCTGATATATCTTCAAATTGATGGCCCAACGATATCGTCTCTGTTAAATCTTTACACATCGTATTTGCAAAGAAAAGTTGGTAATCTCGCCAGCTATTTCGATGAATTCTTCCTAACTTCTGTTGAGTAGGACCGGATCATATCCTGCAGGCGTAACGCGTAGTCTTTAAACTTTTCTCCTTTCAATTGATATGTTTGACGCACTTTGCATTCAGCCTCTGAAGATACCGTGTATACAGAAAAAATTGAAAAATTCTTGCTTGAACTCCTGTCATTCTGTCCATGATTTCTTGCTTCTTCTGTACTATATTGCTGCTTGTAATTCCATCACTATACGTTGCATTATATTCAAGGGAAATTCGGACCACGGACCACTTGCAAATTTTATCCATGGTCGCACCGGACGGAATTGGCGCTTGTGTGTGTGGTTTGGGGCTTCTACTTCGCCCTGTGGCCTCCGGCAAATGAAGGGTTTTCTCAACATACTTAGCCTCTAGCCAGAAAACTTAGTGCTTATATCTGCTGCTAAATCGTGGGTTGCGATAAGGGCTGCCACAGCTTTTCTCATATCATCGACAGTACTCTTGGCTTGAACATCGAGCACACCAAAGATTTCGCTCAATTCTACTTTGCGTTATATAACCAAGATTTTTTCACCATGCTGGTTTTCCTTTTGCTAGCTCGTTCGCTATCAATATTTTTCTTTTATCCGAAGTTCCCTGCTCGAGCGCCACTTGTGAAGTGTCTTCTTATTTGGGGTATGCTTAGAGCTTCTCAGGAAGTCGCTCTCTAAGAAATTTATATAAACGAAAGTCTTTAACCTTCAGATTATCTTCCAACTTATCTTTTCAGTATTTACAAGGTATCCGATAGGTACTTTTTTATAACACCAGCCAACTTTGGGCCACTCGTCCGTTCTTACCTATATTCTTCGTTCGAAAAGTCATCGAAGAGGATGGTCCCATTCGTTGTTCGAGGATGAAGACTAACGCAAGTCTGCCATCCCTTATCCGTAAGTCAAGTACCGTTCTGTCATTCAGGGATAACGACTAAGCTTAGTCTGCCACCCCCTATCCGTAAAGCCTAATAGTTCTATCTATTATTCAGGGAAGACAACTAAGCTGAGCCTGCCATTCCGTATCCCTAAGTCAAAAAAATATCCTTATCAGTAGAGTCAACTACAAGGAATTATTTTGTCCAAAATCTCTTACCTCCTTGACTGATGTAACAGAAATGATAGACCGAGCGTATTGTCGCACGCTCTTTTATAGTCGCGATCACCGTAGCTGCCCCGTTACGCAATTGCTCTGCCTGCGCCTGCTACAGGCTGGCACGCGTTATACGATGTATGTGTTACAATATATCAATGCTTACTTATCTATGTATACGTTGTAGAGATGCTATCTGTTGTACGTATCAGTATATGTTTATCGCTTATAACTAAAAGGTATCACCATTCATGTATGGCTTTGTACGGTTACCGGCGAGGGATACTTCGGACTATGGACGGACAATTACGCAGACAGACGTGTTATTGATAAGGGAGCAAAACGCCTCCTTACAGCCGTTCAAAGAGAACGATGACGTCAGATATAAATTAAAAACACAGTTTAAACATGAAGGTATAGCAAAATGTATGTGGAAGCTCAAACACGCAGAAATTGCATATACATTTAAAGGGCATAAACACACAGACAGGAGACATACGTTTTTATAAATACAATAAAACCGCAAAAAAAGTCCTTTTTACATCCCATTGATATTATTACCGGCCATCCGATAACATAGGCTAAATATTTATTGTTTGTAATATGCAAAGACGCTTTCCAAAATCGCATAAGGTATGTATGTTCGTGATCAGCGTATGCATATTTAACTACGTCCATTTTTTTGTTTGCTTATATCATTCAGCCACAATTACTATCAGCAAAGCCGAGCAAAACTAGTCTATGACTTAAAATACAAATCACATGTTACAAGTGCTTTAAACTAAATCCAAATAGAAAAAGACATCAAATTGGTTGCACATAGATAAACAAATATAAATGAAAGAAACAAAAAGGAAAAAAAAGTTATACGAGATGTGTTCAAAAAAAAGGATAACTTTTTATTTTTCGTGAAAAACATTTATATTATTCATTAATATCTATTTTGTTTCCTTCGAAGTAATCCCCCCTATATATAATGCACTTATGCCAGCGCTTTTTCCAATTCTCGAAGCACTTCTAATATGAGTTTTTTGGTATGCCCTTGAGCTCTTCTAGCGGTATCCCCATAATCGTGGCAAAGCTACGTCCTTTCATGGATCTTTTCAGTTTTGCGAACAAGGGAAAGTCGCAGGGGCCAAATCCGGTGCATATGGTCGGTGAGGCACATGTAGAGGACATGGGTGTCAACATAACAAAAAACCAAAACAAATTCCAAAATTAAATGTATGTAATCCAAAAAATTTGAGAAGTCATCTTTTTTGAATACATCGTTCACCCATAGTTCATAATCATAAAACTATGTGAGTGTAGGACGGAAGGATACCACTTAATCGGCGCAACAAGAAGTGTTTGGTACCCGATTGTTTAGAAAGTGAAAGAAATTGTAGTCGAAGACTCTCTTTAATAACATTGTTCAATTCCAATGTCGGAATTAAATGATAAAAGTCATTCAAAATACTGGTAAGATATCGAAAGTGGTAAAGAGTTCATAGTTCAGTCTACGTTGCTG
Source organism: Glossina austeni (assembly GCA_000688735.1). Lineage (NCBI taxonomy): Eukaryota > Metazoa > Arthropoda > Insecta > Diptera > Glossinidae > Glossina > Glossina austeni. The sequence goes on along the minus strand of KK502462.1, from coordinate 66,932 downwards.
CAATTAACAAGTTATACGACAGCCTATGTTGATGTTAATTATATCTAAAAAAACTGGTGCATCAATCATACAGAAACGGTATACCTAAATCAAAACCTGTGCTTTTCTAGCGAGGGTAAGAAAATTAGTCGAAACAGATGTTCATAAGGTGACAAAGAGCACGTGTGATCCGTACCAAGATTACGTAACACAAATAACATGGAATTTTTCTCAACGGATTCAATTAAATCAAACTATTGAAGAATATTGAAGATCAAATCTGACCAGACTCATAAATAATCTTTTCGTTTCGGCGAATGTCTTCGCGCTTCGCTCAATAAAAACTAGCAAAATTTTTGTTCTTTTAGCTATAAGTTCTATACGTAGATCGAAGCTTTGCTATCGAAGAGACGCATAGATCAGAAAATTAAAAGACTTCTTCCAATTTAATACCATTAATATGATGAAATATGAAGAAAGGAGATCTTTTAAAGACAGTGAATGTTTTGCATTTGTTGAAATCAAAGGTTTTTTTAAACCGTTTACTATTCATATCAGCTTGCAATAAACGTGAATATTTTTGGGAATTGAATGATAAACACAACTTCTTATTATCACCATATATAAGCATTCTAGCGTACTGAATAAATGTAGGAAGAACATTGAGATCTAAGACAATAAAATAGGACCTAAATGCTTGGCTTGAGAGACCCCTGGAAAGATAAACTTGTCAGGCGAGAGATGAGATTTGAAGACAATTTTTTGTATGCTACTTTTCAAGCTAATCAAGTATGGCGTCCTAATCAAGTATGGCATAAATCCTAGCAGGTCAAGTTTGTGCAATAACAATTTATGATTTACTCTATCAAAGGACTAATTGCAATCTATATATGTATAGTGCCGCTTTCCCAATTACCAGAAAAAGCCTGGTGAATACTTCATATATAACTATGACGGTAACACGTATAACTCAATGAGATTGTCGAAAGTTAGTTGACCTTTGCTCAAGCTATCTTGGGCTGGAGAGATTATATTTTTGAAGTTATCACTTATTTGTCAAATCACAAGATAATCAAATAACTTATGCAGTTCAGAAACTTATTGTAACTGCAGAGATATTGGTATAGAGAGTAGACTAAAAAGAATATCCAACCTTCTAACGTTTTAATGCCGTATTGAAAAAAAACTTAGTAGTTTTTTGAAAAGACCGGCTTGTTGTTAAATCAGGCCCTACTCCTTCAATAAGACAATAGTCGGCTAAAACGCTTTGCTTAATAATGGTTCGAAGACATTTGTTAGGATCACAAGTTTAAAAGATCGAATTATCTTTGTTGATAAAACTTAAGGTTGATGATGCCAATGTTAGTCGGATTAACATATGGACATTTAGAAGCTCCATACCCCTTGATGTCATTAGTAAAAGTATCAGCGACGAACTACTTTGAGTTTCGTTGCTATAGAAAATGCACGGTGTTGTGTAACGGCATGCACAGGTTTTGACTGTTTGCAGAGCCAATGGGAATCTCACAAGTATGTCGATCCAATAGGAAAATAATGCCTCTATTTTATCGTGTAGGCATTTGAACGACAAGAGGGTGAGAGAAGAAATAGGTTTACATATAGCAAGGAACAAGGTAACAGAATAGCGAACATTGCGAAAATAAATTGTTCCATTCAGATGAAAGTATAAGGGATATGATGAATATATAATAGTATAAGATTAGAATGAGGAGAAAGTAAGTTTGACTAAAAATGAATACAACGCAAGTGATAAGAAAAAAAATCCTTCCTTAAATCATTCACTATCACACACTTCTTATTAAGTACACACACTTTTTGCTTAAAATATCAAGTCCAGACAGAGAAAGAATAACGAAATTAGTCACAAGCAAGGTTGCCGAACCATTCGTTCATTTGCATCTTATTTATTTAAAATCACTTAGTTACGAAAATTTGGATACAAAATTGAAATTTTCACATCTTTTCACAAGATTGAATATTCAAAACTAAATTGTACAAAAAAGGCAACTTCTTAATATACGTTTGTAAATAACGTACGGTCCTCATATAGATAACATTAATTTGAAAAAAATAGAGACGCCATAAATAAAGTCCAAGACTATAAACAAAGTAAATATTCGCAAGTTTAGCAGACATAAAGCTCACGCTGACATTAGCATAACTTTGTCATAATCCAAATAATATTCTATCTGAAAACCTCTAAAAATTTAAAATTATTATTGAATTACTACCTTCTAAATTAAAAGGCATATTTGCGCTGAATGTTATTTGTTAAAGGGGTTTCAAAATAATTGGTGTTCTCATATGCTAATTTTGAAAGTTTTAGTGAAAAGTTACTTAAAAACGATTACCTGCGTCAACACAGCTGACGACTGGCGAAGAGATCAGCAACAATTGGCAAAAAATTTAGCGGGAAAACGCATTAAATATCGTGATGAATTTAGGTAATGGTAACACCTTGTAAAAGGGTATACAAGCGGAATATTTCCGGAAGGCAAAGTTGGTCGGGAGAGTCGAATCGAAAGACTTTAATTGCAATATTCGAATGGCCAAGGCCACAAAGACAATTAGAGCGTTGTAAATATAAGTTCCTCTAAATAATTTGTAAACAGATCGCCTAAGTATTGTAAATAAAATATATTCCATCTTAAAAATCACAATTCAATAGTAAGAGCTTAATTTCATAAGGAGTTGAATAAAGAACATAAAATTACCAAAAACGGCTTACATTACAGTATATTTGTCCAAATAACCAATAAATCGAATACATGCTTCTACAAAAGTAGAAATGTTTTTCTTAAACCAAGAAAACCATGTTTTTATAACGTATCACACCACGATGAGTGTATACACAGTTCGCCAACGCATCTCTGTCCCAAATTTTTGGCCGAAAAACTGTAAGCAGCTTACAAAATTTTTTTTTAAAACGTTAATTGTTAATTTCAAGTAAAGTAAAAAATAATTTTTGAAAATGTAATGTGAAATTATCCAAAAATTTCAAAATTTAAATAAGCTTCAACAGCTCAAGATGGTGTGAATAGGGTTAAAGTTCCCCTATACATTTTCACAATATTACGTTAAAATTCTGAAAATAACAAATCGGAATATGAAATCTGCATACTTACTCCTCTTGCACTTCAATACCACTGTCGTCCATGTTAATTTTAGTATGCATATTGTAAGCAGTTGTCTTACGGTCGCCGTCGTAACCAAATCCAAAATTTGGTTCTACATGTTCTGATAAAGGAGTTGGCGTTTCAAAAACCAATGTTTCGACCATGGAACCTTTAGAAGAACCGAACGACACCCTAAAAGTTTATAAGACATATTAATTAAATATATTTTAATAAAGAATTCAATTTATTTAATTTATGTAAAATTGAATAACTTTTTGTTTACCCTATTACCAATTCTGTGTATAGACTTGGCGCGGAACGCTACAAACTTCAGTAGTTTGTAAGCGCAACGAAAGCTTTAGGCAAATAGCGCTTTGTGTCTTATGCTTGAGTATACAAGTATTGATATATCATTGACGTGAAGTTACCCCACTAAACATAGCTCACATTTTTGGTATTGCATATATATCATATATCACATATATCATATGTAACAAAATGATGAGAAAAATAAAAAATACAAACAACACCTAAAAAAGAAATCACACTTTGATGTTATAAAAAATTAAAACAGAAATTTATTGTTAACATTTACCACATAGTGTATGTAAACTATTGGCGAAAAATTACAATATAAAAAGTGTATTCTGAAAAATTTTAACGAATTTATTTAAGTGAAGATTTATGATATGTTTTAAAGAACGTTAAAACCTATTAAAAAAACATAACCTCATTACTATGTCCAGGGTTTATCATCGCCAAAATCGCCTCAAACATGCTCTCCCCATATACAAAACACACTAAATTAAATATGAACAATTATAACGAATTCGTTCAAGCGCAGTTTTTGATATGTTTTAAAGAACTGAAACCTATCAGAAAAACATAATTCCGTTACCATGTCCAGGGCTTATCACCTTTATACACTCTCAAACACCCATATGGAACACTAAATTAATTGTAAGGGTCTCCATAGACTTTTTAAAATAATTTTCAGATATTTTATAGAGAGTTTTAATGTAGAAAAAAGAAACGATATGTGAAAAGACTTCGTTTAGGGTAATATTACTCTTAGAAAAAATGCGAATTTCCAGTGTCGAACTCATGTTGTCATTACGCGAGATCGGGGGGAATCTTACCAACTACGCCACCGCTAATATTGCATAATATCGCGCTTAGTTTCATGTAATACGCTTGAAAAATTAGTATACAAATTTTTTCCACTTTTGGATGACTGATGAGTAGCTAATGAAGACGTAAAGCTATTTTGCTTTAATTTGAGAAAGTTGCTACTATGTGCAGAAAATACTTTCTCTTTACCACATGTCTTTACGAACTATAAATTACTTACATCGATGCTGTTCTCATCTATGCTTTTACTGCAATGCCTCTTTTGGAAATATTTAAATTAGAGGAAGGAATATTAAGAGATAACTTCTTAGTCTCGCTATATATGTTTAGTAGTAGAAGCGCATCAATAAATCTGCCGAATTTAGTCCTGCCTACGCCGCATTTAACCTTGGATACTATGTTATATTTGACTTGGTGAAACGAAATTTCATCAGAAATTACGTAAGGCCACTGGGCAATTATAGCACGTTGTGCTTCAAAAACTATTTTATAAAATTTGGTTAGTAAAACGTTAGTAACATTGAAATCCTCGGACGAAATTTTAACTTCCCCATAAATTTTATAACAATGATTATAGAATAATGAATCTTAGTACGCCGAAACACCCTTGCTTTCGTCGTGTATGTCATTTATTTCATCCCGCACATCAAGAACAAAATCCTGTGAACTATTCTGTGACGTCGAAAATATAACTGTATCGTCCGTACCTTTTCAGGTTTTCTTAAACGATCCCAAAGCTGTAGTTTCCTTACATGTTTGGTTTAAATGCGAAACCGAAATTTTTAAAAGGTTTTTGCAAATAAAATTATTGCAGAATGCCTAAACGAACACATGAATCTATCACATGAAGTGACATAGAAGGCAAATTTAAAATGCAGCTGAATCTACTTTTTATTCACGATTCCTACTTTCAACTACAAACATAATTTAAAAACTAGTTTCTCTGTAGCTGCATTTCCATTTCTTTTTACCTTTTTGTAACAAAAATTTAAGTACGAAATTATATCGCACTTTTTTTGATGAAGCATTGGTATAGTAATAAGAGCTCTGCAGAAATCCGCAACAATAGCCACGAAAAGGGGCCAATTTCCGTCTTTCTAGCACAAGTACTGGAATTTTATTAGCCGATTACCAATTGAATTTGTATCATGCATACTGGCTACTTTTTCACCTACTTTTACTTCGATGACTGGTTATAACTAAAGTATAATAAAATATATAGTTCCTATAAAAGTTTTGGTAGCTTTGTCAGACACAGAGAAATAAAAGTCTCAGAGCAGTTTTTATAGGTTTCATATATAGTTTTAGAAAGGTGTGAATGCACTTTGTTAACATATTCCAATTTTTTGTAAGCAACTATCTCGGGAACTTTTATTTTCATATTTATGGACTTTTTTTTCTTTGCTTTACTAATTTTAGTTCGTTATTAGGTGTTTGCGAAAATTTTGGAAAGAATACCTTGAGTTCGATGGTTTTGACCTTCCTCTACTTAAGAGAACAGTTTTCCATTTAATATATTGACTTATTCAGCATATGCGGACGCTAATCATGAAACGCTCAAAATTCTTCTTCTTCCAAATTCATTACTTTTGTTCATTTGAAAAAATCTGCTGCCACCACCAAACACGTTCAGGGGCTGACGGTGATGGTGCTCCATCATATCTCAATTGTCGATTTTGGTTTCAACGGTTTAAAAGTGGCAAGTCGAATTGACTGAAAATACCATGCTTATTGCAGGTGTTATCAAGGAGACACTGTTGTAGCTCGAATGGGAAGTTCTGCCACACCCAGCGTACCCAGGCATGACATCTCGTAATTATCATTTGTCCAGATCGATATAGCATGGCTTGTCTGGCACGCGGGTCCGCAAAGTTGAAGAAGTGCGAAAATGGGTCAATGGGTTGATCGCTGTCAAAACAACATAAGTTCTTTTGACATGATATCGGCATGTTGCCAAAATATTGTAGAAAATGCTGGAAACTATTTTGATTAATGTATATTGTACCAATTTTCCACAATAAACGCCTTTTTCGAATGAAAAAGTGATCAAAATTTTTGCAAACATTTATAATCATTCTGAATTCTGCTCTAAAATACAATGCTATAATTGTTTAAAGTATATTATTTAGATCCCTATTATCCAAACGCTCTAAGTTTACTTGCGTTGTAACGCCCGTTTCCATTGAATTGAAAGGAATGAATGAATGTTTTTCAAAAAACTATTTCGTTAACGAAAGGAGGTTTTGGCGGAGAAACTTTTAATCTAATGAAGGAATTTTTATATCATTAATATATTAGTTTTACAGTATTTATCTGAGTCTGTTTTCTTTAAGAATTCCTCCGAATTTTTTTACCGAATTTTTCGCTGTAAAACGTTATTAAAAGTATATAATCTTTTCTGATATCAGAATCTAAAAGTTTCTTTTTTTCTTTCTTCTTCCAGCAGTACTAACGAAAATTAGAATTATAGTTCCCAATAAAAAGTTCAACAAATTTGTTCATCATGGTCATATTTGCTCTATATGGTTCGTTTAACAAAGTTATGAATAACATGCAACTAGTAGTTGCTTAATCTTAATTTTTACAAAGTTTAAGCAAAATTTTGTTCTAAATTTGCTGTAATTTCAAATAATTAAAAATTCTGTTAACACTTTCGCAGTTTCAATGTACGGTAAGATGATGATATTTGTTCACTTGTCGCAATTTAACGATAGCAAATCGCTTTAATTGTTTTTCTTTATATTTCCTTACATTCCATTCATTGTCACCAACGAAATGAACATAATAGAAATAAATAAATGTATACTTGAACATTTTATTTTTTATATTTTACAATCCCTTATCAGTTTATAAAACAAGCTGAAGTAAACTGGGAAGTTCTAAGCCCAAAACCCAGCATTAAAAATCATTATGTGAGGAAATTTACAGGACATAGGCTTAGAATATATTCTAGGAAAGCAGTGGTTTCGGACACGAAGGTTGCACGCCTGGTAAAATAGCTTCTACGTGTGATGAGGATGCAATATATCAAATAAATACGTTAATAAATTTTAGTGAAAATATTTTCTAAGGGAAAATGAAGAAATTTATTCTAAATAAAATTGGAAAAATAATTTATCTTCATTTGAATTATTACTCTTATGTTTACTAATTTCATTAGCATACAGATTTATTTTATATAAATCATGCAAAAAAAATTATGAAGAAAAGTGGTTGGGGACACACCCCTATCGTTACAATTAGTTTAATCAATTATTTTCTTTTTAATAAAATGTGAACGAAGCTGAAAGCAATGACCAAAACAGATTGAAAAGTGCTAAAAGGTGACAGATAAACATAAAAGGGAGTTGTTGATTAGCTTGTAGATAGTTGTGGGGTGTATAAAAATACCGAAAAGAAAAAAACCTACGAGAACTCTAAACATATATAGATTTGCAACCCGCCAGTAATATGAAGAAGAGTGTGGTTACAAATGTTGGTGTTATACAGCATTTTGGTAGGCATTAAAATTTTAAATGAAAAATCGGCTAGTAAACAAGAAACATGGCAAACAAGGAAAGCAAATGAAGCAATGACGATAATTATAAACCTTGTGTGACCATATAATTATGCTTCTTGTTATTAATAAATAACAAAATTTTAGACAGAACAAAAAGGAATTACGAAAAGTAGATTCTCATAGGTTTGTCATGTTTTCTTTTTCCAAATGAAAATTGGTAAACCATGTTCTATATGAAACACGACGTACATAATAAAAAAAACATGTAACGTCTCTCGGACGCTCCTTAGACGTTTACCACTAACAAAATAACACGTACGTACCCTTAAACAAATATACGGACGGACGAAAGCTATCTTACCGAATGGACATATTTTCAGGCCGACGCCATTCTTTCATTATAAATGTTTTTTTTCGCATATCGCTAAAGACATAAAATAAAAACCAGTTGATTCAGCTACCATCACCTTTATTATCCCTGGTCTACTATGTTTTCGGCGCTTTGAAATTTCTTTATGGGTTGCATACAGCTGACAACATGAAACTGCTTTGTGATATATTCAAGCAAAAGTCAGTTGAGATTCATATACGACTGAACTCTTTTTTTGTTTTTATCAATATCGGAATTCTTCGCTTTGGAATGACATTTTCTTTTTCTTTGTGTAATTTTTAGATATATTTTGCCTTGACCAATTTCACTTTATTTTTCAATCAAAAATAAAATTCTGCACACCACTGCAAGTAACGCTATTGTCCGTGTAACTCTCCTAGCAATTAACATTTGCCTCTTTGAATTGACACAAATAACAACAAAGGACAACAAGAAAGATCGTGACTTTTATGTATTTACTCTTCCTTTTTGGCTACTTATATTAGTCAGATCAATGTCACTTGAAGGTCAAAAATACGATCACATAAGATTGCTCAACATGTACATGAAGACGTAAATTTCAATGCATTTGATTCATTCCTTCTGTGTTTTCCCTGGGTGAATCCATTAAGCTACACACAAAGGTCGCTTTGATTTTTCATATATAAAATTATATGTTGTTATTACTACTTAATGCTTTGTTGATTCTAGTTTTATCAATTAGATAAGAACTTCATTTCTCTCACAATCTCAATAAATAAAAACAAGCCATTGACCAGAACTCGATTACCGAAGAAAATTTTTGCAACCATGCTTTTCTTTTTTTTTCGTCTCTAACTCTTATGTTCTTTGCTAATCACACACACTCAAACGTCATTTTCTTCTCTTTTTTTTTCAATCACATGTACAAACGAAGTTCAAAGTCTGTTTTCTTGTAAAAAATTTTTTTTTTTTGCTTTTCGGCACAAATACTTAAGCTTTTGACGATTTTTTTTTATGTTCTATTTCTTGTCTCTACTATATTTATATTTTTTCTTTTAACAAAAACTTTGTTCAATACTTCACTTTTCTTCTATTACTTTTTCCGCAGAACTTTCATCGTCTTTCCTCGACCATCCACTCCGATCAACCTCTCTTCTTTTCCTCTTTTCCTCGTTTTTCCGCCATTTCCCACTTGTCAGACTAGATTTCTTTTTGTTGTGCATGAAATAAATAGCCTCTATATCATATGGTTGTATTCCTTACAAATTATTTTACACAACCACATTATACAACTCAACACTCTCATGACATGTTACGAGTCAAAGCAATAAAACCCTTTTGAATCACAGATAAAAACTCTTCCTTCCACGTCTTGACTTTAATTTGTATGGCAAGTAATTTCTGTTCTCATGACTGTAAGTGATAAATAAATTGCTTGAGACGTCATTTCTAAATATATTAGAAGTACCTTTTGCGTTGAGTACGAGCCTTCGTTCGATAATTTGTTCAAATCTGAATTTTTGAATATCTCGGACTCTCACCGTTCTTATATTTTGTTTGAATATGACCTAAAGGTTTTAATTATAAGGTTGTTATATTGTTGTCCAACGCGATTTAATACTACTAGCGCCTTCTACTGTAAATCGTTTACAACTTGCTTGAAGGCGTAATAAAATTCAATTCAAAATTCATCATATAAAAATAAAAATGGAAGGTTGAAATAACTTTCTGCTTGTTTTATTTAATATGACCATTTTACAATGACAATTTCTCAGGCTATACTCGTGAACGGGTGACTGTAGAGGGTAATATGCAATATATATATTTAAGACCATATTTCAAATGCGAAGGCTTAAATCACTTAGCAAAAAATGGCATGAAATCTTTTTACTAAATGGCTTGAGAACCGTAATCTAAGGCAATGTAACCTGGACCAAATCAAAAATATATCATTTGCCCATAAGCGAATGATAAGCTTTGAGTATGTCTAGACAATAATTATGCAAGGAATAAAAGATGTCTTGTGTATCTAAATAAATTAAGCTTTGTTAAGAAAAAAAATTAGTGTTATATAAGCCACAATTTTGTTACTTTTACAACTGTCTTGAAGATTGTGGATGACAGGTGCAAGACCTTAGTAATGCCATTTTAATATTAGAAGCTTTAATAAAGCAATGATCAACTATTCTGACAACATATCTGAACTATTTTCTATCTAAATGTGAAATTGAAGCCCTTTTTAAATTGGTGGTTGATGATTTTTGTTCACTTGCAAACTTTAATCTAGTCAGATAGGCTGAGATAAGGGAATCACGAGAAATGGCATTCACCTCAAGTAAAGCTAGCACTTAAAGCTGCTCGGGCTTAAAGCTGCTTAAAATTGCTGGCATTAATGTGAAATGCCAAATGTTAACTTTAACTTGAATGATGAATTGCCAAATTGTATGGAATCATCTCATTTAGAACTAATCAGTTCTTTGCTTCCTATTGCAATACATCTATTTAGATCTCCTACGTTTCACTCAGGTTGTATGCTACAATCAGTTTTCCTTGGGAGCTGTTTCTTCTCATGATCATAATAACCATGAACCATGCTCTGTCTATTAACATTTAAATTTGACAAACTAAGATATACTTCTTAGCACCCTTAACCAAATATGTTGAGAAAATATGAATTATTTAGTCAACATCAATTCTTCTTCCCCACCTCAAATCTGTATAATGATTGCGTTTCGGTAAAGAGATGTAAACTTAGTTCTAAAAAACCTACAGGGTCTAAAAATAGTATTGTCCGAATATTTTTTTGCAAACACAGCAATGTACATTCAAAAGTACATGTCATTTGAGTAGTATTTACGCACAATATGGGTCGTATCTATTATGCTAACATATTAAGTAATTACCTTGAATCAAAAGAACTGTTAAAAGAAATCTACCCAGACGTGGAGCTCCTCCGGTCGAACATATTTTTAAATCAATATCAAATCCGCCGAGTAAATAAGAATTGAACTTACCAAGTCACTATTCGTTGGTTCAAATGTCAGATGCAGTAAAGATTACTTTGATCGTAGTTATAGTAAGTGCTTGGTCAGTAAAGCTTAACACTTATTTATTGGGCACACGCTCACTATGTCACAGTCGCCTCCCTATCTCTCTCTGTCCCATCGATCGTCGCTGTATTATCGAATAGGGGAGAACGTCTGAGCGATTGGTCATTTACAAAAAAAAAAAAGAAGGAAAATTTCGCCCGATGCGGCAAAATTTCGCGAATGACGCCCTTCATACGGTTTATGGAATTCGAGTAGCTATCATACAAATGATAGTATTCATTGAAATGAGAGTACATAACTCTAAACGCGTGAAATTATTCGTAAGTAGCCTCACAATAAGATATCTTAATCAAAACATATGGAATATTAATTTTCAATTCATTAAGCAAAGCCGGCGAAATCACTTCCTCGTTTAACAGTTTAATAATAAAGGAGACACAGGAGGAGGAGTGACACTATCATAAAGATGTCAGGTTCGTTGAAAATCCCAACTCAAACTGCGTAATGCATATCGTAGTAAAGGCTTCTGAATAGATACAAAAGGTCGATATACCCTATATTTATATAGATTTGCAGTTTGGAGACCCTACAATCACAGCGTACTCAAGAAGGCGTGTTGTTAATGAAACATACAGAAACAATCCTTGCATCAACGCTTAACAAAATCAAGAAGAGATTTAGACTTGAAGTGCTAAAATGTAAGATGGTTTTCAGGATGCCGAGAATCAAGCTCTCCTAAGACAATTATTAAAAATAATACTGAAGATAGCACCAATAGACCAGTTCAACAACGAGCTATACAGTTCCTTACACAATCAATGCCGGGATAACAGCATGATTTCAGTGAACACAAACTTTGCATACCTCCTATTCAGATAATGATCTACGTTACCGGTAAGATTACAAATTTCTGATGAATTAGAAGACTCACTATTATTGTAACACATGAACGATGGATCCACCAGTAAACGTCCTTTCACAATTCACAAGTTTGTAAAACTCTTTCGAATCGACCACCAGCTTATTCTTTATTTTATGAAGACAGGCATCATGGCACTTTCTTATATTTTCTATCTTACAACGTTCAATAAATTACGAAACGCAATCCCCTTCGAAGTCCCTTTTTTATACTATTTAAAGAGCATATTCTTCCATTTGTGATTGCCTTCAACCCATCATTAAACCAGACGGAACGCTCACGTGTTAGATAAAAGCTTAAAGCGCACACTAAGTAAATTGCAAAAGGCAAAGTTTCATATAGAGAGGATAGGCTGCCATCAATATCACCGTAGTTCGCAGACCATATGGCACCACACGGAACGAACAATAAAATATCCTGATCATTTTTATGGAAAAGATAACGTCTACTTCTTGGGTCAGCAATAAGTCTGCATTATTTATATTAAATGGTATGTCCAAAGAGATAGACATAGCAAAGTTATATGAGTCCTCAGATAATACAATCAGATCAGAGCGAAAGGCTAATGAGTTCTTACTATTGGAAAATAAAAGATCAAGAAGACGGTCGTTCAAATTAAGAAGACGATTAAGTTGAAATAAGCAAAGCTCATATATTTTCTCAAACTGCTCGTCATAAAGAATGTGAAAATGAACATGTGTAACATAGCTAAAATCCATTGAAAGCCCATGTTACATCAGGAAAAAGGAAATAGCCTAACACAAGAATCACAGTTCAAACGTGCGCTGTCGAATTGTGAACGAATAATCTTCATGGACAATAATCTTCCCATAAGACACTTTATTGCGTGACGGGCATACGTTATTTCCTAACGAAGATCGCAATTTTGCGAAGACATTTGCCTTTGATGAATGAAGACTACAACGAACATGGACGTAACTTACTGTATTGAACCACGAATGTGTGAGAAAAAATTACAAAAAGCGTACAAATGATGAATAAAGAAGGGCTTATGGGCATATATCCATTCGAAGCAGCAAATCAGTTAAGTAGTCAAGAAGTCGATGACTATAATTATATAGATGAAAACGACTTTAAAAAACCCAAAGATGGACTTTTTGAAATATACCGATGCCAATGTGAAATGTACGTACCAGAATATTATGAAAATTAATATTAATTAGGGGGACCCATAACTAATCAATTTTTTTGCATTCATAGACAAAATGTTTTTTTGAAACGACATTTTCAGTTTTTAATCGTTTATGTAATCACCGTCGTTTGCGATGACTTGTTGCCATCGTTCCTGCAAAAGTTCAACCCCCTCCTGAAAAAGTGGGGTGGGCGTGACTTAAAATATAACTCAAAGTGCCTTTGGACAACGGATAAGAAATTAAAATTTTTATTTCGTAACGAATGCTCCAGTGACCTGAACAGATGGTAGTCCGACGGTGCTAGGTCTGGAGAGTATGGAAGGTGCGGTAGAAGTTCCTAGCCTAACTGCTTAATTTTCTCTTGAGTAATATTCGCTGCATGAGGACGGGCATTATCTTGTTGGACTATCACACCTTTTCTGTTCACTAAAGCTGGTCTTTTTTCTATGAGTGCGGACTGTAACCGTTGTAATTGTTGACAATACAGGTCAGCAGTATCTGTCTCCCCAGGTTTCAATAATTCGTAATGCACTATACCGGAACAATCCCACCAAATACACAATAACATCTTCCTCAGGGATAGGGTTGGTTTAGGGGCTGGAAGAGGTCTCCCGTTTGCAGACAACCATTGTTTCGATCGCTTTATGTTATCATAAAAGATGCATTTTTCATTTCCAGTTACGATCCTAGACAAAAATGGATCTCTGCTTAGTCTGGTGAGCATGGAATTACAAATTGTTCGCCGAAAATCTTTATTGGCCTCAGACAATAGGTGTGGAATCCATTTACCTTGTCTATGTACTTTGCCAATTTTTTTTAAATGCCTTTGTACGGTGGACCAGGTAGACCCAAGGCTTCTTGATAGTTCCTGTATAGCTAACCTTGAATCGGACTCCACTAGAGATTTTAAGGTGTCGTTATCGAATTGATCGGGGCGTCCAGTTCCATGCTTATCTGACAGATCATAATCACTTGCAGCAAATCTTCTGAACCAACGTTGCCACTTGTTGACCTTCAACACATCTCCATATATGTCGCAAATTTTGCTTGTTGTTTCCGTGGCACTTGAACCGGCGTTAAAATGGAAAAGTACACAAGTATGAATATGGCTCTCAGAACGTACAAAGGCCGCCATTTTATTACAGGGCTACAAAAAAAAATTATATTGTTGGGAATAAATTACTAACAAACTGGTTGAAGAATAACACCAAAAAAAAGTATGCTTACACTTGTCTGGTTGCCGCAGGACTAATGAGAAATGGTATCTTGCAAAAATAATTGATTAGTTATGGGTCCCCCTAATATAAATTAGGTACTGGGAAGCCAATTTCTAATAAGATTTTGAAGAAAACTAATGATTGTTAAAAATCTTATTGTACAAAAATTCGAAATCCTTCGTCCGACAGCACGCTGATTTAGACTATACGAAAATAAAAATATAAAAACAATATATATAAACAATAATATATATAAATAAATAATATATATAAACAAAACTATAAAAATAAAAAACAATTCAATTTGCATAAGCTAGTATTATTAATTTATTTAACTGTTTAATTGTGGAAAATTGTATAAGGCTAATTTAACACAAATAGGCCCCTTGTAGAATAATTCATGCGTGATATGGAAAATTGGTTAAAATACATCAAATATATAGAAAGAAAATAACCGATGAATAACCTACAGCATAATTTTTGTTAATAATGTAAAATTTCTTCATATTTCTTGATATGAAAATAATTATTGAAATTTGTGGAAGGATTTAAGGAACATAAAAGGTAGAGTTCTTTGTGAAATGAACAATGAAAGAAAACAAATTATAGTTGCTGAATACATACTTTCCGTTTTGTCTTTTTTCGTACATACGCACTTATAAGCATACCATAACCCATATTAACTTAAAAACAGAACTTTATGTGTTTGTGGTTTGCAAACCGTTGAGAAACCGTTCTGGTCAACAAACTATCAACAAAATCACTGCCCATACAAATATTGAGAATGAAAGAGCAAGTCTACAAACGGCTGCTTATTAACAGTGATAATGACGTTATTTATAATAGATGCACAAGATGTCCCTAAAATTCTTCTATTATCAATTTTGAACAAAATGTTGCAACATCTATTTATTTCGTTGTCTCTAATACTACTTCAAGACATTCATTATAAATAAGCGTTTTGAAAGAGACTAAGAAAGAGACAAACATTCATTGAAACTTTTGCGCTATGTATTTGTAAGGTCACAGACTACTAACATATTCGCGGGATAGTATGACGTATTGAATAGCGAGAATTGTATTCGCGCTATGGTAGGAATATTTATGTGCCGTTGTACGTACTTTTGCTTAGCACTAAACCTACCAACATTTCATGTATACCTAATCCTACCGTGAGCAGTCAAATGACCGCTTCAAAAAAACATATGTGCCTTAGTAAAGTAGATAGTAAACAAAATATTTTTCAGATGCTACAATAAAAGCCCGTTCCTCGCTTTTCGATGTTGTATGTTTTATTTACTTTTATGCATTTTCATCACATTTTTTACAAATTACAATATTTTGTATTGCACATTTTCCACATACGTATTTTTTACATTTTATACAAATTTTGTTTATTTTATTAACTTTATTCTTATTCTTATTTAACAAGACCTCCGTTCAGAAGAAACAGTATTTGTATTTATTATTGTTTTTGATGAGCATTCTTTGCTTATCTGTTTCCTTTTGTGATATACGGTCCCAAGTTCTTCTGCCAATTGAAATAAAAACTCTTGCCTCGATATAACCTCACCCGTCGTTTCTTTATATAAAATCCAAGCATTTATCCCGGCTAAATCTAAGATATTAAAAAATACCTGAAAAGGCCATCTTTGAAATTTAGATTTTACACTATATTTTCTGGCTATTTGATCGGTTACATCTACACGGAATTGCTATTGTAAAATCTAATTGTCTCTGGTATACGGGTGTCATTTTTTTCATTTTCAACGGGTGAATGCGTTGAACTAAGAATCAATACTTTTTTATTGGGTTTAGCTTTATAAATTGTAAGAATAAAATCTTTCGATTTGTATAATATTGTTGAGAAACGTGTCATACTATCCTTTGCCTGTCTCGCTAATATTGTTAGCTCTCTTTTATTTCTTCGGATAGTTCCAACAAGCGTAGTTCTTTTTGCTAAAAGTTTACTCACTAGTGACGCGCTTGTAAAAAAATTGTCAACTGTTATATTGCTCCCATGGCCCGTGTATGGTTCTGCTAATCTCAAAGTTACAAACTCTCCAAGTGGGATTGATGATTCTCTCCCTTTATCTTTTACCAAATATGGAAAGCCGTTTATTATATATTTACTACTTACATCGGAAGCTAACAATTTTATGCGAAAATTGTCCGGTTTATTGGACATGTATTGAGTAAATCTACAACGTGCTTTTGTATGAAACAATTGTTCATCTGTAGCAAGATATGCCCCTGGTTTATAACAGTTTTGACTGTTTTCGATAAATTTATACCAAACTTCAGAAATCAACTCGAACTTATCGTTTTGTAAGCGTTACTTTGTTGATTTTTGTTGTCAAATCGATGAAATCTCATGATTTCTGCAAAGCCATTGCAAATCATACCACAAAATATTATTGGCTCTGTTGACTTTGTCTAAACTATCACTTATACCACGTAATAATTTTTATTATAATATAATTATAATTTTTATTATACACTGAAATTTTAATGCTCTCTGTTCGTATCGCAAGCCCATACTGTCGTACAAAACCCGCTATGTTCTTTGTTCCAATAACACCGAAAACGCCATGCATGGATCCTAACCTCACATTTGTCTACAATGTAGATACATCGATTAGATAGTAGATTGGGTACAATTACACTGCAGACTCGTACAACAATTTCAAGAATGCGATTATCGAAGAATATAGTCGTAAATAACATAAATTTTTCAAACGGTCAAATGACCGTTCGTGGTAGACTAGACATGGTCTAATTTGTTTTCGGAAAATAAACAATAAAAAAAGTTATAAATATTGAAAAATAGGTTGTATGTATATTTTAGGAAAAGTCAATAAACTACGTGATGATACAGTAACGTTGTATGCGAAAAATTTTAGAGGAAATTTTAAAAACGGTCATTTGACCGCGCATGGTAGGTTCAGTGTTAAGCAATCATATGTTTGCGCATAAGTAATTGAACCTTCAATTTTTGAATTTTCTTTGCTTGGCAGTTTACTCTCAGTTTTTTTTATGTGAACATTTTGCCTTCTTTTTGGAAAATTGCTGTTATTTTTCTATACATCTATCTAATTATTGGTAAAAAATTTTTGGTTATAATTATTCTTCCTAATTTCTACTATGTATATATATATATACATTTTTTTTTATTATTCTTATCTAAAAAAAGAATTGTCATTAATATTATTTCCAATTTCTTCATGTTGATCAACTTGCGACATTACACAAAATGTTACTTAAACAAAATTAAAGTGAGCACAAACTCGCGCGAATGTCAACCCACCACTTCACGTTAACTCGCAGTTCAATCACAGTACCCATACCAACTGTACCACTACATTGACATGACTTTTTGTGGTTCAAACCGGCATGTATATTTCATAAACACTTCTTTTCTATTTAATTCAAATTCTTCTATTCAATATTGATTTTTCATCGTACATATATAGAAATTTGGGAATTTTCAATTAATTACGACTTTTTTTTTTTACAAAAAAGAACAAAGTTCTCTAAAAGAAAAAAATTGTACGTTGTCTATAGCTGTAGACTTGGTACTCGAGGCGTTGAGAGCCATTAACCCCAACTAAGATGTTAGCGTTGAATCTGTTCGATGTCGACGACCACAAACCAACCTCTGTATCACTTATAGTATCTAATTGAAATTGGCTATGCGTTGGTTATAGCGAAAAAGTTTGTGAACTGATCACAGAAAGTTTTGTCTGTTTGAACAGTCTCAGGTGGCCTTATAGGTTATAACAGAACAACATCACCTTGAAATACAGTGTTTTGCTCGTTGTAAACGTATGCCATCCTATTTTTCAAATCTTATATTTGGTCATTAATTAAGCATATACTGCAAGATTCAACTCACAAGAATATTATAAATTTATATGTGTGGAAGCTCAGCTTTCTCATTTTTTGCAGCTGCGAGGCTTTTAAAAAAACGCCGCGCATGGTTCTGCCGATTTAACCCACTATCACGAATATTACGCCGAACTTCTCACAGGTGAAAACAAGGTCAGACATTCCCCAATATCCCAATAATAATAATAACAATAGCAACAATAACAATAACAACAACAATAATAATAATAACACGAACATCAGTAACAATAATAACAACGATAGTAATAATAATAATAATAATAACAACAACAACAGTAATCATAACAATTGCAACAACAGCAATAACAACAATAGTAGCAGCAACAACGACAACAATAGTAATAATAAGCATAATATATGATATGTTTTTTTAATATTATTAATCAATATGGTCTCTTTTAAGAGTGATGCGATCAGCGCAACGCTTCTCTAACATTCGTTATGACTTCAGGTAGTGCATTTTCCAAAAAAATTGATAATATATTATCGCTCGAGCTGGTAGAACTCACGTTTCCGGGTTTTGTAAATAAAATAGACTAGAAGTGAACGATTGGGTTCAGATATGCAAAACTTTTGAAAATATTAAATAAAATCATATATTTATAAGATTTTTGTTGGAATTAATAGCATATACAAACAGATACATACAGATAAAAAAGTGGTATATTTTTTTTTTATTTACATCAAAACTGACGTTAATATTATGTTAAATAAATTAATATATTTATTTTGGACAATTAAACTTTCCAATTCAAAATAAAACGTTACGCTCTCAAGGCATCTTTCTTGCACTCCTTTCGCACGAAGGATATCCTATCAAGTATCAAGTTATTCGTAGATATACTTACGAGTGTTTACACATAGGCAACGAAATACATAGATGTTCCAAAATTTTCTTCGAAATTGAGACTAGAAGATTCTTGAAGACCATTTGTACATCTGTTATCAATAACAGTAGTAAAGCTGTTGATTAGCAGCTATTTTTATACTTGCGTTCTCAATGTTATTGTTTGTATAGACAAGGATTCTGTTAATAGTTTCTTGATATGACATCGCAAACCAGAAGCCCATACAATTCTGTGTTTTTAAATGAATAAGGGTTATGGTATGTTTATAAGTGCGTATGTACGAAAAAGGACGAAACAGAAGGTGTTTATGCAGCAAGTATGTTTTCTTTTCATCGTTTGTTTTGAAGAATTGAAGAATTCTAAATTCTATGTTTGCCAAATACTTCAACAAATTTCATTGAAAATTTTTACAGCAAGAAATATAAAGAAATTTTCTATTATGAATATATGAATTTCCTGGAAGTATTTTATCTTCGCATCTTCGAACAAAGGCCATGTTTTATTTTTCTAAATGTCCTACAAAAGCAGGATAAAAGAAAATGTACACGAGCGATGGGAGGCTAAAGTCTCGCATAACATGGACACGTTGGAAGAATGTATACGTGGAGAATTAATTACCTAATATGATGTATTAAATGGATGCTTGCCGAATGCAAAAATAACTAAATGCGTTACACCAACTTTGTTATGTAAATCTAAACTTGTTGTATTTTACAAACAAGAACGCAAACTCTGAACATTTAGTGAAGAGTTTGTTCGGAATAAGAAATAGGTAAATTGCGAATTCAATGTATATGCATATATATAAATATATACAACTAGCAAACCTATGGTGACTGACAATCGGTTACGTTGGTATATAGTTACGTTGTATGTAAATTATTATATTCCCACTGTTTTAGTTACGAATGGTTTTAACTGTGTGTTGTATGAACTTGCATGGATGTATGAGGTACGGAAATATGCAAATTACAATAGTATGCAATACTTGTTTTGGATAGCGTATATGCTATTGGATGGATGTAACATTCCTTTGTACAACGTATTAGCACATGATTTCATATATGATTCAACTACATATCAAGAGGAAAATCGCCACTCGCTTTGAAGTGAAATTTTTAGCACTAGCAGTAGTTAGGAAGGTAACATCGGTAGATATACGAAAGTATGGTTTTTTTCTTAAAAAGAACTCGGCAGAAGTCGGATTAGGACCGTTCTTAAACAGAACATTTTTATCAATGTATCGATGAAAACCTCTCAAAACTTTTTTATTTTGGAATTATTACTGTGTAGAATAGATATATACATGTAAAAGTTGCAGTCGCCATAAAATTGCGTGTGTGCGTTGCTTTGCACACATAATTTGTGAAGAGTTTCAAAAATATGTTATTCTAATTTTTCGAGTGAGCGCAAATACTGAAATGAAATTGAAAGTAATAGTGAAACATGGTAAAATAAGCCGTTTGTTGTCGACATGAATGAGCGGCAAAATATTTATTATTATTATTTTTATATTTATAAATCTTATATTTTATATAAGAGACATAATCAATGAAAATATAAAACTAAAATGCATTTAACCATGTGAGCTACCTACCTTTTCAAACCCACCGTTTTTGTCCCCAATTTACTAAGTTTTGGTTTCTTTGTTGCCGTTTGACAGGCATTATGAATATGCGAATGCAATATTTGGCTACTACCACCGTGAGTAGCCCTAATCTTTATCATTTCATCAATACTGGCAGCGCTGTAAAAACAAGATTCGTGGCCGTCCATTTTGCTAACGTTCACGTTGTCACTGATGTTGTCAATGTAATCGTAAGGATCAACGCCGCCTAAAATCTTAAAATTACGGTTGTCGATACTTTTTATATTATTGTTGTTTTTACTAATAGAGCCACTGTGAAGTTTGGCGCATGCGGAAGAAATAGTTTTATGCCGCACGGGCTTTGCATCCGCAACAGAGGACGCGCTTGCTGTGGATTTCACATTCGTCGGTAATGTTTGCCCGTGAATTGCTCCTCTACCCAAATTTTGAGAAGTTAAATTAAGACTTAAGTTGCGAGGTGAACCCGATCCATTACTATAATCACCTCCCATGATATTTTTTTTAGAATAGCCATCTGAACCTTCCGCTTCCTGAGACGTAACGTATGACGGCATCAATTTCCATAAAGGTGTAGAAAATAAGACAATTGAGACGTTTGGAAAGCAGCTTGCGTAAAAAGGATTTTTGATGTTTTATTATTCACTTCATTGAGCAGAAGATGCTACACGTCGGGACATACATTCCAAAAAATAAGACTTATTTTTTAACTAGAAAATCGGGCAACAATCCTCAATATCGTTGGAAAAATTTAAAATCTGCTTATCGATTTGAAATTCCGCGTCACGCGAAGGACATACATAAATCTTAATTTTTATTCATATGGAGACCGACATTTTCTAGCGATCACTGAATGTCCATCCACACATATATTACAAATAAATACATATATACAAGCATTGTGCAGATGTACGTTATATAAAATTACGTTATATGTGTATATATATATTTACGTATGCATGTACATATATATATAAACATAATAGGTATTTACGTACGTATATATATATATATATATATTGTTATTATTATCGGCAATTTATTATGTTGCACAACATATATTCCATTAGCAAGTTCTTTGTAATTCACGACTTATTTGTTCTTTCAAAAGGTATGTAAGTTCATGAGCAAACAACAATTTGCTCGAACGCAATCTATTTCGTTTACGTTCACGTTCGATGTTTACGTGAAGTTTTTAATGTACTTAGTGTGCTCGACACATAGTTTTACAGTCCATATTACAAAATACACCATCACATAATACAAAGGACGTTTATTCGCAAACTTATTTATTCACTGCTTTATACACAAAAAAACTATTTAATTCTGATAAAGAATTTGACAAAACGTTGCCAACGAAAGTAAATTAATTTACAAAACAACAAATGAAAGCATAACGAGCACGCCATACGTGAAAGTAACAAACTATTATTGAAACAGTTGTGAAAAAAATGACAGCATAAGGCAGTTCGCGTCGCTACATATGAAAACTTTTCACGAGGGATTTTCAAGATTGTTCCTAGAAAATTTACGGATGAAATTGTTGGTCTTTCATAGATCGGCGGTTGATTGCCACCTTTCATAAGTTTGCCCTGTTGACTCCGATGGTGTGTAGCCTAATCAGTTTGCACTAAACATGCTCAACAACGTTTACAGCTGATAGTGAGCAAACGATAAACTGCTTTTATGAATTTCTTATAGGACATTTCGCAGATCGATTTTAAGCGGTAGGCACAATGATTGCGTTATGCGATGTGCGTGGCGCACGAACTGTCAAAATAAAAGTAGTTATTTGAATTTTTAATTTTTGATAACCGGCAAAATGAAGAAAATATTACTAAATTAAATAAATTGAGAAAAAGATGGAAGTCAACATATGTAAATATGAAAGTTAGTTAGTGAAAAGGAACGAAGGAAGAACAGTTCATACACCTAGTATAGAGAAGGCAAGAAGGCTCCCAAACTTTCGCAATAAAGTGGTAAAAAAAAAACGTGAGAAAGTATATCCCAAGAAAGGATGTGTTCAGTAAGTGTAATATAAAAAATTACAAATAGGTGAGATTAACATGCCGATTTTTCAATTGAAAAGTGCAAAGTGAGATGCAAATCTCTGAATGACGGCTTTATCAAGCACTACAAGAGCATCTCCAGGCATCACTTACGCTTCAGGTAGCATCCAATGGTAATTCTACGATGCTATACAGTTTTTAGAAGATTTCATAGTATCGAACCAGCAAACATGATATGTGTGTGACCATTACTGAAACACTTTGTTCTTCAAAAAAACTGAAACATGTTTGGATATTGAAAAAATTTTTAATATAATAAAACAAAACAATACGGTATTCCCTTATTAGAATAACCACGTGATCCGCCTGAGTGGCCAAGTAGGCAAGAGTCTCGACTAGCAATTCCAATGGTGGTGGGTTCAAATCTCAAATGCGGTAGACTTTTTAATAAAGCCGAAAGTCTTCGATGCTAATGCTTTAAAATTTTATTTTTAGAATTTATTCTCTGGCTAAATTTATAATAACAATAATAATAATAATAATAATAATAAAAATCTATAAGAAATTTTGTGCATTTTAATTAATCTAATTGGGCATCTTTAGCTGACATATTGTGTCCGAAACATGTGCCATTGTAATTGAACGTGACAAAGTGAAGAGTTTTATCAGTACTTCGTCTATATATATGGAAAAACACGGGCATAACTTGTTCATTTTGGATATATTTACGTTTATCGAAAAGTATACGCCCTTGTTCTGTTTCTCTACCGAAGGTATAGGAAAAATAGACTCACATTTATAAGTGCTTATTTTTAACCTCCAATCAATGGCGTATTTTTTACAATTTTTCTACGATATCAAATCGATGCTTCTGTAAATGTTTATTTATATTGCTGATTCTCTTAACTGCAGGAAAAACGCCGACATCACGTGCGAATAAAATGATATTTTCAATCATACTAAGCAAATCGCATAGGTGTATATGCAAGAGCATTGAGGACTTTACAATTCCTTGTTGCAGACCATTCTCAGTTGAATATATTTTTGGGGTCGGGAGGAACTTTAAATTGCCGCTAACTTATCATATTGTAAATAATTATAGACAATCACGGGGGTAAGTAATCAAGTCTCTGAAAGTCAGCTTACGTTTTCGTTTTTCGGGTGACTTGGGATCGTGTATGTGACTACATTCAGCATTGTTGATGACTATCGGGTTTTTGAGACCACTGGTTGTTAACAGTTGCATTTATAAGAGAAAAGAACTGTAAATTTAAAACAAAATAAATTCCAAACAAAGCTAAAGCAAAACAGAAAGTTATTGACCAAAACAGATTGAGTAGTCACACAAACAAAAATCGCAAATAGATACAAGTCTTTCTTTTAAAAATTTTGCAACATTTTTTTGAGTGGATATATAAGCCCTATTCCTTATTGACTTAGTCCATTTAGTCTCAGCAATCAAAAAAAAAAAAAAAATTTGAATATGTGAAAGGTAAGTAATATATTGTTAAATGCAAATATATAATCGTCTTGTATTAATCAATATATAAATATTAGTCAGAACACAAGAGAAGAGGATCGAAATCCACAATAAGAAATTGTTTTGGGACCAAAAAGGGCTCTGCGGATGCTTCCAATCCCCATACACTAGTTGAAGACATGTAATGCAAATGTACCAAATGTATGAATAATATGCATATCAAATGCATAAATAGATATGAAATGTACAAATATATATTAAATGTATAAATAATAAACATATATAAATAAAAGAATATAAAATTGAAAGCTTGTAAATAAAGAATCAAAATGGTCTTCTTTTGGATCAAATTAAAATAAAAACATAAAGAATTTAACTAAGTTCTTCGATAAGTTGACCAATTTAACGTCCTCGATCGTCTCCTCTAATACTAGAGCGTACTCCTTCAATAATTGGGTTTGCTTCCTTAATAATTGTTAGACTGTCTATTAGAAATGTCTTACATTATCAATTTGCTTTCGGAGCAAATTGCGTGCGTCAAACGACGCCTGCCTTTCTTAAGTCTCATTTTCCAGATGAACCTAACAAAAAGACAACAAATGTTGAACAATAAATCATATGCGTGCATTTATTTTCGTTTTTTCGCTATACTCGGCGTATCGTCATCAGACGGTGCATGTATTGCACTGGAGTTTCTACACACTTAAAAAGAACTCAAAACAAATTGAAAATTGCACATGTGGAGGGAAATACATCGCTATCCAGAGATTTGACCGGAGAACCAGATTTCAGTACTCTTCTTCGGGATTGTCCGCAATGAAATACAAAACTCAATCAATTGTTCCTTGGAAAGTGACCTGCAATCACAACTCTTAGATATTAAAAAAGAGTTAATGCAAACAAATTAAAAAAGACTTACATTTTTTCCTCTATTATATACCTATAATATAATATTAGTTGCCACTTAAGATCTTGTGGGTTCAGTGACTTATCGCTTGGTGCCATGATCTCCAGATTTCGTTGTCATCAGTAAAATGGTATCTGCTACAAACCATCTGTCTCTACCTTTTCTACATAATCTCATACCGTTCAGCTTTTCCCATTGGTTTTTTCAAATCTTCGTTATAAAAATTAATAATTTCAATATTCTAAAGTTTGAAAAATGCATTTTATTCAAAATTTTTATGAATCTCATATTTCTTAACTTATAAAAAAATTTTTTCCTGTAGAGAAATATGCAATTACAACAGTGGAAGCGTAAGCCCACTGCTTAAACCTAAACAACGGCAAATGGAAACGTTTCTCTTACATCTTCAATGACAGGTCCAGATCTGATGTCACCGGCAGTGGTTTTAGACTCCCTTATATTAATATTGTGGGATACTTTTCAAGGCACCCTAACAACTCTATTTTCACCACCGGACTCATTGCAATTTTTTAAGCCATTCGTTTAGCGACCATGCAAAAGCACAAAAAATTTATAAATGTCTCAGACAGTAAATCGGTTTTATTAGCTGTACAATTGTTCTCCATAGGTAGAATTCATCTATATGCGCAACAGCAAGAAATTCACAATTGGCAACAGCGATGGAACACCTCTTTGGCTCCGCAAATAAATAGTAAACCTTGGTTTAATTTTTTCAACCTCGGTTACGATGTCATATATTTCATCATAAAATTAACTCACGTGCAACATGATACAGCTCGCGAATACGGTGCTATTGACTTCCCCATTTGAAAAGGAGCAGAAAATAACTCGAGAAAGATCCTAACCAAGGCTCCTCTTTTGCGCATAATAATAAGCTTCGACCGATTAGCATCCTATCCTGCCTCTCCGAAATTATAAAGTATGCCATGAGAGAACTACTTGATTCACTCTTGAATGAGAATAATGCCCTGTATGGTGCGCAATGCGGCAAATGTAAGTCTTTTTTGATTTGATTGGCAACGATTGCGGTTTCTTTGCGTGTGCAAATGACATATTTTTGCTTTATAGAGACAATGCAAACAATTTGCATTCGTTTGAAAACCATATTAGCGAGTCTTTAGCAATTGTTAACTGCTGGATGATAGATAATATGCCTCGCATTAACTCTACTAAGGTTAAAGCCTTTTACTTCAATTGTTCCCGCACTGGGCCATTCAACTTCAATATAAAAATATCTGGGTATTCCCTTGATCTTGCAGATTTAACGAAATGTCTTGGGGTAACCCTTCATCACAAACTAAACTTTGGCTGCCATATTGAAAATGTCTCTGCTAAAGTTTGTTTTACGCTCCGAAGACTGTAAAACTATATCTGAAAACTATATCTATATCTGCCTTCACAGATTAAACATACCATTGCGCGCTCGATACTGATGACGCATATTCACTATTGTATTGAAGTCATTTGTGGTGTCGATAGGCTTTAAAGTATTTCTAACCGTATAACATGCTTTGTTTATAACGTCAAACTGGAAGCCGACATCTCCGCCTTCGTTCATACTGTTATGTGTTCACGCTTTAAAATTCTCCTTTCCCGATTATCTAAAGTTCAAGTAGTTTGTCTACCTCTAGAAAATCATTCAATCTCGAACCCTAAGCCTTTTAATAGAATAGCTGCAGTTCTCTAAGTCGGATAGAAACACTTTCATATTAATATGACATTTGTTTAACTTATCAGCCAAACCATCTTTTATTGTTCGTGTTGCTACTGAGTCTGGAATCCTTATGTCCGAACACGTTATAATTATTTAATTGATTAACAGTTTTCTGAAGTCTTTTTCATGTCATGCCACGGTCCACGTGGTGATGTGTTGTTATTTCTGTTCTTCAGATATCGCATGGGAATGTTAGTCATTATAATACTTAATATAAAGATTGCAGAATTGCTAATAACATGGGAAGTTAGCTCCTTCTATGATACCTGTCCGTTCTCGTTTAGCAGAATCTGAGCTCTATTGTCGTATTTGTCATTCGGATCGTTTAATCATTGACGTGTTCAGATGTTGTACGGAAGTAGCCTCAAATGCTATGTTGACAAAACCGTTTTGGGTTTTTATGAACGTTACAACGAACACGTCATTTTGGTATTCTGGCATCAGAATAAATTCAGTCGTACGTTCACCGTGGCATAGCGAATAGATTGTTGTCGGAGTGGGTGCAACAAATGAACAATCACGGATTGTTGCTATATAACTCTTTCCATACAGTTGTTGAGATATTAATTAGCTGTGTCTTGCATTTATTGGCCTCTCTATAGTTATATAATTCGTGAATAATACAGTTTTGTTGTCCTGAAAATGGACACGCTGTCTTGGCGTCTATAATCATGGTGTTATCTATTGAGTTGATATTAGATATTTCTTGTTCGTTTAATGCGTCGAGTAGTTGTTAATCAAAGTTTACCGCTAATAGATTGGTTTTTGTCTGAAGTATTGCATATGAGCTGTTGTTTAACATTTTTGGAACGGCTATTGTTTATATTACATCAAGCCTGACTGTTTCATTAATTTGAAAGTACCCTGATAGAACTAATTCTTTCAGAAGTGTACGGAACGTTGATGCAATTGACGGGTATGAGCGATACCTTTAGATTGAATCGCAATCTGTGCGGTTGATTAGACTTTTTAACTCTTTCATTGTAATACAGTCTATTATGGCCGTTTTAGTATATATGATACTTTGTAACGCTAAGCGCTTTCTAGTGAACAAGTTAACTACACTTTGTGCACGCTGATATGAACTTATGAAACGGATATTGCAGTTGTTGCGATCAATTGTATTGTAAAGATGAGGGCCTTTAGCAACTTGTCATTGGATTTTAATATTTGTATACCAATTCTTTCTTTGGTGGCGTTCATTGTTGGCATGACAGTCAATAGTATTTGTTCATGGTTTTGATTTAATTTGATGAGTTCTCGTTGATTGTTATCTATTTTCTCAATATTTCTGCATACCTCATCATGTACGTCAAATATGGTGGTTAGATTAATGGGATAAAAGTAGAGCGATGGCAAGAAATAAAAATATTAAACTGCTTGGTGCAGATGGTTTAGTGAGTCGTGGGTTAGTAGATCTCATCGTTTTGCTCCCTCTCTCTTCCTTTTGGTAGTTTTCTCCATTTAAGACTTGTCCGTTGTAAGTGTATCTACTTGTTCTTCTTGTTTGGAGTTATCGCATGCTGTTTATGCTTCTTCAACTGGCACTGGACACAACTTTGTAAGGCGGCCATCTTGCAATTTTTTCTCTGTATTTGACTGCTGCTATTCAGACCAATCCATCGCTTGCTGGATAAACTTCTCTAATTCTACCGAACCGTCACCTAGTAGGTTTAATTTTTACTAAAAAATGTTGTCCTACTTCCAAATTAAGCTTAGCTTTAAGTTTTAACCTTTATTGGAGCTCAAATACTTGGTATTCCATTACTGCCAAAATGTATTTACTATCTGTTGAGCTAGTTTGTAGAAAATGAGTCCGGCAGAAGATTGCAATTGACGTAATCTTTTCGTAACTGTGAAGAATATGGTTGAAAACACTTTACATAAACTACTTTGGAATTATGCCTTCAAAAATAAAAATTTCAATCTAGTTTTTTTTTTATGACTTTGAAAATAATGAATAGTTGTCATGTTAGTCAATTTTTGGATTTCGTGCAGCTTGGTTAAAAACAAAAAAACACAAAATTTAAAAAAAAAATTGGTGATATCATGATTGAACAACCGTCACTTGCAACCTTCTGCTAATTATCATTTTAACGAAAGAACAATTTGGAGAGATTTTGGTTTTTGAGGTTGACGAACGAAAAAGTACAGATAATTTTCAAAAAGTGGACGTAAATTATCAAATAAAATTCCGCAACAAGACCTTCTGAAAACAATGATTGAAAATTGGTTAAGGAGAAATTTTCAATAAAAAAAGAAAATGTAAAAAGTTTATCTAATAAATTCTAAAAACAATGATTGAAAATTGGTTAAGGAGAAATTTTCAAAAAAAAAAAAAGAAATTGTAAAAAGTTTATCTAATAAATTCCGCAACAAGACCTTCATAAATGAATTTCATTAAGATAAGAGAGATGTTTATGAATTGGTAAAAGAGAAGCAAATTCTTATTTGAATGAAAAAGAACAATTTGACAAAAAAAAAAAACTCTTTTTCTACATAGAATTATTTAATCGATTAATTTCAAATTTTATTTTTAAAAAAAAAAATTTTAAAATTGTTGTAATTGTTGTAATTATTGAATGTACATTCGGCGTGATTTGGTGGGTTAATCTTTATTATATAAGTTTGTCATTCAGTTTTCATTTTAAAATTTTTTTTAGTTTTCATTATCATAAATACCGTCTTATTCATATATATATTTTTTTTTAATTAATGAAATGTTCAAAAACTAATTTGTTTGTTTGAGTATTGGCTGGCGAAGTAGGTTCACATTACACTTCCACTACAACACATAAAAAAATATAAAAGTTCTATAGGGCAAACTTCATTTTGAACCCCCCAATTTCCGGCGAGCTAGTTAAATTTAGATAGAGCCCTCTAAGTATGTTACAAGTTGCCACTTCCTCAGGAGGCTTTTATTGTTGTTATCTGGAAGCTTTTGTAATATAATAATAAGTGGCTCGCCTACAAAAAAACAAGCAAGTGTGAATGCCTTTAAGTCCTTCACTTTAGTGCTTATAGGACTTGAGGGATTACTATTCATATCTGTCTCTATCTGTGTTCTTCCCTGGTTAGTGATTTCTCCCATATAGCTCTTATTAGTTGAGATTTCACTAACTTCACGCCAGCCTCTCATAACCCTCCAAAATGTGGGTTACTAACTTGTGCTACCTTTACCATCAATTTGTATTGCTTCATTAATTCCTTTTTGGCTTCCATATGGTTGACGGCGCAATCGCTGCATAGATCTGAACACAAACCTCGACGTGATACGAGTCGCTTTATGGCTATGATAGATGCCCTTGCTGTTAACTCGCTCACCACTTCAATGTGAAAAGGCTTTGTGGCTAAAAAAATGAATTTTGCAAAGTATGGTTACACTGTTTCCCTACTTCTTTCTGAGAACCACTTTAGAGTCTAAACCACTTTTTTGAATATCTTTCCAGGACTAACTGGTGGATGATGTAGCACCCACATCACTTGCTGCTTCGTTTTGGCATTATAACCTTCCGCACACCATAAGGAACCCTTCAGCATCTATCAATGAGAAAGAGCAGCTTCGATGATGATCCGATTGCGTGTTGCCTTTGCAAATTTTCTAATTCATACCTGCAGTGCATATTTTGCGATAAATTTATGCACTCGAGTTTGGTATGTTTTGTAGTAAATCGAACTCGATTCCTCCATGGGCTTATGACAACTTGTTACGTCTATCTTTTCTTACATGGTTTCGAATTTACGTTTTCAAGATGAATATGTATGTTCGGTCAGCCATTCTTTTGACTTTTTACATGATGCCTGTGTCGAGCTTATTTCATTACCAGGTACTTCACACATATGTCTAAATTCGAGATATTCTTGTAAAAATTGATTATATAAATTTTTCAGCTCTGGTTTTTATCTAGTTGTATGTCAGCAAACAAATAGCTTTACGTTTAATGTTTTCCGGCAACACTTTTCTCTTATGGCTGCCAGAATTGCACTCTTGCTCACGTTTTTATTCTCTGCTATTTCTTTGATGGTTAGATTTAACTTCTTGGTATTTTCAGCAGTTGCGCTGCTCTTTCACTGATGAATCTCGTTTCTGATCTTTGGTTCAGCAGAGTACTCCATTACAGCTCTTTACCCATAATTGAGCTGTAATCAACAAAACTGTGTCTTGCTTTACTAAACTATAGGTGTCGTATAACATAACTTGTGTTGAAGTTGTTTTCTGCGATTCATTGGAGGTCAGTTCCACGTGTAATAGTGTATGGTGTACCGTTTCACATATTTTGCACCGTGAATTTGATGAACATTTCTTAGCCACTTGCTCGGAACTCAAGCAGTTAAAGCTTGATTACTTGATTACACTGATATGTAAGATGTTGTCCCTTGCATACTGGCCATTGCACCTCTGCCTCTCTTACTTTTGGTAGCTTGTACTGTGTGTACGTCTACCTTGATTGGTTTCTTAATTGTCGTTGATAATGCTTCCAAGACCGTAGAGCGTTCATGTCATCTGTTGAATGACCCCATTTATTTTTGTCACTCTGTGTTACCCTCGCTGGCGACTTTCTGTTGCAGTGTGGTCTCCTTGATTACATTTGACAGTTTTTTTTTAAATATGAAGTGCTAATAAACATTAAATTATAGTACAACTAATAAAAGGGCTTAACCAAGAAAAGCGCAAGAAGTTGTGTTGATATTCATTCAACTGGCTAAATATTCTTATAAAGTAGAGCTTATATAGCATATTATTATCTAATAAAGGTTAACAAAAATTATACATATAAACAAATTTGACAATAAGATGCTTACTTTGCAACTATTCGGTAATGTACGTAGAACACGATACAAAACAAGTAATGTCTTTGCAATATGTGTGTTAAGCCAAAGGCAGAAATGAAAGCAGATTCAGTGGTTTTAACTAAAACGTGAATATCCAGCATTATTTTATAGTGTATACTGTGTGTTTTAATTATCTATCTTTCGCACAAGCATTGTGTTTCGCGCTTTACTTAAGTGGATGGGTAACCGTTTATTAGCACATTCGAAGTTTTGTTCTTACTTTGACATTGGCACATAATCACTATTTGCTAATGAATGTTAGAAATACATGGCATCGAATAAATACTAAATGAAATAATATGGTAATGTTTTGTAATGTAACTAATTTACTTTCATTGAATAAATAATAATATAAATGATAATACGAGGTAGTAAAATCTTAGGGACTTCTGGTATTCCTGTTTCCAATACCAGCAATAGCTCTGTCAATTAGCAGTCACTCAATTACTTGCTGTCTAATTCTCATTATTTGTGTGGGCAAACATTCTGTTTACAAAGCAAATGCATATAGAATGCTGTGCTCCTAAGTGACTATATGCTATGGTATATGTTCAAATAGTCGGTTTTTATCTCTAATATTATTTACTATTCTCTTTTTTCGCAACGCTATACAACTAACAAAAAAACGGAAAGAAAATCAAGGTAAGGAAATAATAGGGTGTGTATTAAGTCGACAAATCATCGCATATGTTTTAGTCCAATTCATCTCAAGTACATCAACACCAATCCAAAGGGAGACGCATTCCAAATGCTAGTCAACGTTGGCTTGGTATCCTTCCAAATCATCAACACTTCCTGCAAATAAAACTTGTAAATGATCAGCAAATACATGAAGCTAGTTTAAACAATGAAGAGCAAAGGGCCAATGGTCATGCCTTGAGGCAAACCACTGCGTACTTTTAATGGCTCAGACTTAATAGCAACCATAGCTTGGTTTTTACCAAATTTATGCTTGCTGTCAATAAATGCAAAGCAAATTTAGACATCGACTATGCACATTCTTCTTGAAGAATATAAGATACTCAACATTTCCCACATGCTATCAAATTAGTACAAATTCCACTTTATGATGAATTCGCTGCCGCTAAAACTCAATCCTTCAGTTTTCACTCTTCGAAAATTTTTTGAAAGAGTACCATGCTTTTGTTGGATGCTTTTGCGTTTTGTGGGTTTCAATGGAAATGTTCCCGATTACCTCAAGGCGCGATAACCTTCACTCACACTCTGGATTTGGAGCAAATGGCAAATGTGATGCCACTACCTGACAAGTTTCATTTGTCAATATCATACTCAAAGTTGTTACTAAAAAGAATTTATCTACTGAGAATCACCTGGCTTTATATTTCATTCCCGATTTGACAGAGGCTTAATAATTTCGATACTGTAAAAACTGATATCGAATCGTTCTTGCCAGGTAAGACTCAATCATACGACCTGGTCGTCGTCACACAATCTAAAATCTGATGCTTTTAAGTTTCATTTTCTTTGGGTACCTAATCGCACGAGTATCCATGCAAATACTATTGGTGAGATTATCGCAGCTTTTAAACTAATCGACAACGGTAATAACACTTTAATTTCTGCTGACCTAAAGATATTCCATAAATACAAGAAGTTAACACTTGGAAGCAGCAATGAAATGGCTCAATTCAATGCCGCCGTTTATATTGTCTGGATACGCAAATACACATTAGGCCATAATTTAATTAGAAATTGTGATATCATCTGTTTCATCAATAGACCACACCAGAAAGATCACTTATGCAAAATGAATATATTAGACAGTCCTTCCTGTACATGTGATTTGCCACAATTCAACCACTTTTTGACCTGTCCGCATTTAGTACAACTATTTCGCCAATCCATTTCGCAATTTAGCAATTTTTATAACAATCTTTTCTTTCCTTAAAACGTACAACTTGAGAATGTGAAGAAACCGCGAAGCTGTTTAAACTTACAATTAATTCGCCCGAAGTCCCATTACACATTGCTTTACTAGTTTGTCATTCTCGTTGATAATATGACACTCTTGTCTTTCACTATTCACTTTCAAATTTATTAAATTTAACACACACGTATATACCTAATAGACAGGTACATACTCGGGTCTTGTATCAAAAAATAAAACCTTTTTTCTCTTTAAGAAGAATAATTTAAATAAATAATAATTATAATAATAATAATAACAACAAATCAACAACAAGAAAAATGGGTTGAAACGGTTTATCGAAATCGCAAAATAGATGAATAATAAAAAAGAAAAAACGTGGAAGACGTTAGAATGCGCTAACACAACAGCAACTAAGGTAAACAAATTAATAAATTCAAACAAATAATCAAAATCTGTCGGCGACTTTACTAAGGCTCGGCCGCACACAAGGCACTGAATTTTTTTCTACTGCGACCCGTCGAATTCCTTGAGTGAAGGACATTGTTGAGAATGTTTTATGCCGCCTTCCTATGGCTTAACCAGTTTTTTGTTCTAGTTTATTTATTTATTTATTTTTTTTTTATTTATACATGAGCTAAAATAAACTAACAGTGTAATTCAATTGACTGTTAGAAACAAATCTTGTACTAGTAATTATTCAAAATATATAAAGTATATAAGGAAACGTAAAGAAAAAAAAACTAATGTATCATGTATAAATAAACAAAAAGGAAAAAAAGCATGTACACAACTAGCACAAAGGCATACCCACAACCGGCATGAATCCAAGTTACAAATGCACTCCTAAGTCATTGCAAACAAGCGAAAGTCGATAACAGTGAACAACACCAATAAATTTTCGAATCACAGGGAGATGTTAAGATTGCAAATTAGTTTAAATACGACCTGGGCAACTCGCGCGTATTAAGTGTACTTGTTTTGATGCAGTTTAAAGAACCCGATATTGAGATTAAGTGATAGACAGCATTTAGCTTTCTCCAAACAACTCTGAAAGGATTGAACAGCTCATATTTTCATTGACGAAGCTTAATGAAGATAAAGTGCCGAGAGAAGCGATTAGGTACATTAACGCTTTATTTATTTAATTAACTTAATTAGGAAGAAAACACCCAGAATAAATCTACGTTTGTCAAGTTAAGGTACGGATAACAGCAGGTAGTTATTTTCATGAGAAGGAAGAGAGACACAAAGAAGAGACCACACCACAGAGGCATAGTCAAGCATTAGTCTAACTAATCACATGTATAGTCTTTTTTTAATGTAAGGCCACTTAAGCTGTGTGGACCACCTTTTAACGAAACCTAGCGCGGACCTAGCTTTGCTTCAAGAGAGCTCGATGTGCAAATTAAAACGTACTCTTTGGTCGAATAGAACCTCTAAATCGGTGAACAACGTTATCTAACTTGTGTGAGTCAATGAAATACTCAGTACGGAATGAGTTACTTCTTAAAAAAGAAAACTTCGTGCATTTTTTTAGATTTAATTTCATAAAATATAACGAGCGCCAAGTAACCAAATTATTTAGGGCAATCGGAAATTGATACGATTGCGATTCCAAGGAGAAGGAAGGAAACAGTTTAACGTCTTCGTCTTTTACAGGCTGGGAGAAAAAAGAGTGCTCTAGATAGCGACAATCATCGAACAGTATCCTGATTATTCAAACTTTACGCACAATGTCACGGGGATTTTTGACACTTCGCATATAAGGAAAATACACATGGTTTACTCTTATAAAAACAAACGGGGCCTATGAAACCTACTGACGGTGCACTACCCTACCTATGGTCTCGGCCCATGATTTTTAATGGGAGATCCGAAGTTAGGTCCAATGACCCTCTAACCTGTTTTCCTCTCACGAAAAAAAGTCCAGCACATTTTTGCATATATACATATATATATTTTTTCGTTTCTTTTCTTTTTAATTCATATTACTTTTAATAGCAAAACCAATATATCAGTATTTCCACATTTGCTAAAAGGGGACGGATTTAATAAGTTGTAAGTATAATGTGTAAGTATATATGTATGAATACTTAAATTATATTAGGTATGAATCAAATTATGTATATATGTTAAATACGTAAAATAAATACGATGAAGAACTTTATAGGCTGACTGTTTGCTGCTACAGGTAATGACATTGATATTAGAGGTGATGAAGTTAATAATGAAGTTGATGACGTAACGAAGAATGGAACTAAGTAGCTTTGTTATGTAAAGAAAAGATTACCCAATTGTGTGTATACTTTCATAAACGTATGTGCAACAGTCATAACCCACACACAGCTTACTGCACATATTTCAGTTCAGTGTAATTTGACATGTAATAATAACAATCTTCAAGTCAATTTATATATCTATGTTATTCATTTCGTTTAAAATATATATATTATACTATGTTTTTATATTTTATTTAAGTAACACACATTACAATAGATTTATTTGTGAAGACTTTCTTTTTAATTTATCTTTTTTAAGTTCTGACATTTTTCTTGTTTTCTCACTGTTTTCTTAATTTTGTCCCAACTTTTATTTAGTTCGTAATTTACTTACTCTTTTCGACTTATTAATCAATTTCTTCGATAACATGTCCTTAACAATTACCATAGTCTTCGCTATATTTCTCTGCTTGACTATCTTTTTCTTGTCAATAGATCAAGCCATCACCAAATATTAATCATAACGTCAATCGCAAGTATAAAACTTTCCACATTTTCCCTTTTTTTTAATGTTCTAAACCATTGATCTTCTCTAAACTTTTATGGAAAAATAAAACCCAACCATTTAAATAGACATTTTTTAAAACTTTTCCCAACATAAATTCGAGTTTTTACAAAAATGATTGAATTTTTTTTTTTTTTGGTATACTTCATAATGCATGCAGTTTTCCACCATCCGATATGTTTTTCTTCTCTTTTTTTCTTTCTTTTCTCAACTATTCATGTCGTGTCCATACTTCGACAAGTTGCCAAGTATTCGCTCGAAGCATAATTAATTTATGAAAGAGCAAGATTAATAACCCGACCTTTAACAGGATTGTACGTAAAGCACACTTCCATACTTCGCAAATTGAGTATAGGCGGTCTTTGTGATCATAGCAGTCTTGACATTTTGCGTCCTCGAAATTTAACAGCTTACGTCGCAATCTTTCTTTTTTTAAATCATATCATCAAGACTTATAAGCGTTTACAGTAAATTTATGAACCTACTCTCTTTTACACTTTTTTGCTCTCACACCCATCAATTCCTTCATATAGCCTTTTGTATCTCATGCCACATTACGTCTTACACATCGTAATTTACTCCACGCTCTTCTGTTCTATTGTACGTGGCGAACGAGTAATATGCACATTTTAATAAAAGTTGTAAAAAAATTACGCGGCGGACGTATAACATGCAAAATAAAAAAAACTACTCAAAAACTAAAAAATAAATAAATAACAATATTATATTCCAAAACTAACCCCAACTTTACCAAGGCCCAAACAAAGAACTTCGTATTCACATTTGGTTTTTTTAAGCATGGAAACGAATTTTCAGTTGTTAATTTGCTGAATAACAGAAGAAGAAGAAGAAAAGTTTTAGATTGCAACAACTGAGTCAAAATAAAAAACTAAAATAATTAACAAACAAAAACAAAATGCGTCGAGCAAGAAGTTTAAGTTTGCCGCGAAACAAAGTTTGCAAAAAAAGGAACATTTTTTCCTTTAAGATTATTGTAGAATTTTTT
Organism: Glossina austeni; assembly: GCA_000688735.1. Classification (NCBI taxonomy): domain Eukaryota; kingdom Metazoa; phylum Arthropoda; class Insecta; order Diptera; family Glossinidae; genus Glossina; species Glossina austeni. The sequence goes on along the minus strand of KK502462.1, from coordinate 29,486 downwards.
GAGTGGGTAAATAATCTAATTTTCTTATTGGCTTAGTTTATTTCATCTCAACAAACCGAAAATACATCATCGTATCGTATTAATCGAAAGCATGGATAACATCGGAATATAATTCGGATAATTCGGAACATTTGCAGCAAATATGTCGTGTCCGTCTACAGAAAGATGACGTGAATTTGTACCATTGCAAGGTAAAATTAAGCGAATTACCGAGGAAGCCAGCTCAGAGAATCACTTCAATGTAACGATATCAGAATTAATGGAAATATTTATTGACAGTAAATTAAGCATATTAATATATATATACGTACCATAAATTATTTTTTTTAGTTTGATCTCGTGGAACTAGATTATGAGGTTCCCAAATTATTAACGGCAGATTATAAGGTTGTAGAAGTAAATGATTTGAGAAACTTGCAAGAATGATGAATCGAATACTAAAAGTGATGCAATATATAAGTGTCAATATTGCCCACAAGGATTTCCAAAGTTATAATACTTACAAACCGATCTGCAAACGATAAATCGAAGTTAATTTTGTACCCAAGCATTCAATCTAAGCGCCGATTCCTTCAAGCACATACAGAAAGGACATAAACAATGCAGATGGGCGATATGGCATAAAAGACATAGTTCTCAGTGTAACTTGAGAAGTCATATCAAAGTGTTGCATGGAGTAAAATTACCAGCTAAAATTGCTTTGATTGATTTTGTGAGAAAAACCACCACGGAGAGTTATGATAGTGACGGTAATAAAAATTTACAAACATCCGATGGAATTGGTTTGGACCATTTTTAAAAACTTTTGATTTTGGCTTTAATTCAGAATTAATGAAAATAAATTAATGTTAACCTTAATTTCCGTTGTCGATAGTACAATAATTTTTCCATTGATTTTTAAAAATAATCGCCTAGAATATATATCATCACTTAATTAAACTCTATATCTCCCAGACTTAATATAGCGAACACTTTCACTATAAAGTTATTATTATTTCTATTTCATTAATTAGCGTAATTCATAATTGATATAAATATATGCATATATTAGGTATATAAACACTTGGTTTGCACGTTTATTTATCAGAGAGGCGAACCAGCTGTTATTTTTCGGATTTTGACAACGACAATCAAACATAAACGAAAATTTGTCTCTTTGGCCTCCATATATATACGTTTGATAACGACGAAAATTACACGAAGGTCTTACGAGATCGAGAGAAAAACAAATTATCGGTTTGTTCGCAAACGAAAGTTGGTTTTCAGATACGCGATTAACCTCCTGAAAACCCGAAAGGTATGTTAATTTTCATTTACATGATTACAATCGTTGAACATTTTTCGGAATATGCGGCTCCATTGTGTTCGTTTGTGTTGTTTTTCATATGTTCAACTTTTGTTCCCAGGCCTTAAACAGGCTTCATTTTGTAATCTATTGTGTTAATTCCATACATATTTACGATTGCGATATTATCGATAACCTACGTACATAACATGCCATCTCAATTGTACTTTTAAGTGCTTCCTAATTTCTCATATTATTTATTCGATGTGTCTATATATATAAGTTTGTATATATATTATTATACATATTTACATATACATATCAGATATATATGCCTATTAAATATATATCAGTCTTTATTAAAATGAAATTCAACTCTTAATAGTTCAACGACAAGTATTTGGCTTGAATAAAAATTCCTAATAAATCAAAAAAACCTGGTGGATTAACATGGCTGAAGCTAGCAAAACTGTATTATAATATAGTTGTATCGAAATATTCGCATTCTGGGGCTTCCCTTGGCATATCTGCGTGTATCTGTCACATAAAAAACTGTGCATTTTTTGCTTTGCTTTTACGCAACATATACAATTACTTTGTTTGACCATACCTATAAACATTTCTATTCTATAAGGAAAAAACTCGCTTTATTTGTGTTGCTACTTCATAACAAATGCGTACATCTAATTGGCAACAAGCTCCACCTTTACTACAATATTTGTGCAAATGAAATATGGCTTTATGTTAGCACAAAATTGTGTAATGATAGCGTTTGCAAAAACCCCGAATAGAACATTCAATGTAAGTCATTCCACAGACAAACCTTTGTATTTAAAAGAATACAAATATCGAAGATATCATTTAGTTTATACAATTTTGATTATTGAAAATTTTAGGTTTGCTACACATGTGAATAGTTGTCTCTGCCTAAAAATCAGCAGCATTCACATCTATGAACGTATAGACAAAAAAAAGCCGGGCGTTGATTCAAACGGTATTTGCAAGTGTATGTATTTATTTTAACAAAATTTATCTGTGTTTGTAAATTAAAATATTATTATTGCAGATCCACTCATTAAGCTTTAAAATTTAAGGGATAAATCCATAGTGTCTATATTATTCGAATGTCTTGTTGGTAATCACAAATTAAAATACAAGTGGTGGTAGGTATCAAAAATTTGACAGAAAAGAAATAATTATTTGTACTAGTTTTAAATAACAGAACTGCAACGTCCTTTGTAATCAAAGAGACATTTTGCTAATTTATGTTTAACTCAGTTCTGAACCAAATTTGAAGAGTTACATGAGTAAGTCTGCAGAGTTTTGAATCGCTGTATGTTTGCTTAGGATACACTCGAGGTCACACGTATATTGCAATTTGAATCTTTTTTAAGTTATTTTATTTTATTAGAAATGCAATTAAAATTAGTATATAAAAGGCAACCATTAATCTGTCGAACACCTGCTTGTGCGTAGATAGGGATCAGTCAGATTATGAAAGGTAAAATAGTTGTAAACTGATTTGGAAATTGCCAAATGCGTAATTTTTGATAACTTTCTTGTTCCTAATTTCTACACATAGTCAAGAGATCGGATTGTAAAATGTTTACAACGAATTGAAATGTATCAATGATAACATGAAATGTACATAGTTTTAATCAGCGTATATATAAATATTAACTCATCCGATTTTGCTTGCTATTGTTCCGGTGAAATCATGATTACGACTTCGAAATGCATTCTCAAATTTTTTCTTTTTTGATCGATCTTGTTAGATTGACTTCGAAGATCAAGTAAATAAATCCAACGGGTCGCCAACAATTCCTAAAAATTATATGTAAGTTGCTAAATTATAAGAAAATTTCAACTAATATATTTGTGCATTTCGTATTGCTTATTGTCGGTACCTTGCTTTTCTCCTTACATTTTGCATTCTCCTGTATTCCTTTGCACTTCGTTTTTACTACAGGAGGAATAGCATAAAAAAAAGGCAAGGTTATGACGTTGGAAATAGGTTTATTTTTGTATGTACTTCTTTTTTTTCTTATCACAAATTTTGATCATCTTGATCCCGCAATCAAATGCCACATACGTATGTGCATGATAGAACATTGGCTGTACGATACAACAAGTAAGTAAATTATATTCCGGTGAGACAGGGTCTTTACATCCATAATTTTTACATATAAATATTTTATATATATAAAACTATGTCACTCTATAATATTGGATGGGTGTAGCTGTTATTTTGTTTTCACAGAATGTACGTCCAAACTTTTATTGTTATATCGATTATAGGGTGTACGTAATGAGCAAAAAAGTGAATATTTTTCTTTTCGAAAATATATTTGTTGTCAGTTTAAGCTGTCCCGTGAGTTTGTCGTTTGATCACTCACTCTCAACTACGTGCAAAACTTCCAATATTTTTGTCAAATTTTAAGCAGAAATTATCAAGACTGATAAAAGGACATGTTTAAATTGATTCAGAACTTGGAGCTGACGACAAATACGTATATTTTTTACGGTGTCTCTGAAGTTTTCTTTTGACAAAATGAATCTATCTTCATCCTTTAGTATTGGGTATAAAAATATTAAGGTAAGCAATATGTATTTTTTTTATTCAATTATAGCGTAGTAAATAATGGTCTTTATTATTAGTTTATCTTTTGTTATTGTTAGTATTATTGATGGAATGGATGGATGGTGTAAGCTAATCTGAAAATTGGAAAATTCAAGTGAAAAAGGAATGATTCCCTTACAATTAAAATACGGGTAAATAATGAGAAATTATTGTCAATTGTCTGCGTTGATTGGCTGTAATTTGAGTCTGTCAAAACATGTAAGGCAACGTCTGTAATTTTTGGGGGAGGTAAAGGATCAATGATAAACATGTTTAAAATGTTCTTCAGGGATCTCAATGTTATCAATTGGCGTTTTGCCATGTTTACCAATTTTTGATTTCTGACAGGATGTGCAAAATTTAACCTATTTTACTATGCCTGCCGTGATTAATGGCAGCATGGACCGTTCAATAATCATTTTAACTGAAGATTTCGAACCACAACGTGACCAAGTTATTTATAATATCAAACATTATTTTGCGAAATTTTTGTCACGTATAGACGTATTACAGGTGTAGATTAATCACAAAGAAGTTCTAAATTTCAATTAGGTAATCTGATTTTCTTTAAAGCAAGGATGTGTGATGAGGATTCAAGTAAATTTTCTAATTCTTCGTCAGATTCTTGATCTCTCGTCAATGTCTCGTAGTCAATACTGTTTGGCATAAAAATAGTTTCAATTCGTTACAGAAAACCAACTATTACAACTTTGACGCACCCAGATTGTGTTGTCGAATATAGCCCAATTGACGTAGTTAGCATGGCAAAGCTTTGCCCAATTTTTAGCAGAAAGCAAATATAAAGAGGTTGGTGATCTCTATAAATGTCTCTGTCTCTCTCTCTGTCTCTGTCTGTCTCTCTCTGTAAATGTGTGGCCTTCCAAGAAGTACTGGAAATGCTTAAGCCCAGAAAATGCAATAGCCGCGTTGTTTTTCCGTTTTGAGAAAGAACAAAGCGGTACCCAGCAATCATTAAAGCGTGGTTGAAAAACTGCTTCCATACCAAAACCTGAAGCGTCAATCCAAAATGGTAGAGGTGATCCGTTGATCGGGTAGGCTAGAAGTAAGGCGTTGAGGTTGTTTTTAAAACAATCGGATGTGTTTATTGTTTCATCTGTCCTAATAATTTTTCGTTTATCTTTTTTATATCCACCAGCGAAGTATGAGGAGTATATTCATTTTGTCATTTGTCCGTCTGTGTAATGTCTGTTTTAAATATTCTCTTGGTCGCAAAAATGAAGCTATCAAGTTCAAACTTGGCAGAAATATTGGAAGTTCTTGCATGCATGTTGGTGTTGAAAATGGGCCATATTGTTCGAAGGACACGCCCACAGCGCCGCGTAAACTGAGAATACCTGTTTTTCGAAAGGAATTAAAAATTGGTTTTTTGCTCATTATTCATAAGCTATAGCATATAAATGTACAAAAATTTGAAGGCATATTGTATGCGGGATGGTGTAGCATTTGTGTACAAAAATAGAAAAAATGAACCACGCCTACTCAATATTATAGTATGTGAAAAATTAAATAATTTTTTCAATACCCACAGAAACAAGCTTCTAAAGCCCCATGAACTATACACATTCTTGGCCAGATTCAAATTTGGAATTCACATTAACCGCTTGTTCTTCTGTCCATCTGTCTGTTTGCGCAACATTGCAGTGTTTGTGGTAAACATTCTCCAGTCAGCGAAAGTGAAGATATCGCCTAACAATTTGCAAAAAAATTTGGAATTGGCCTAAACTTTTCAAAAGACACGCGTATAACGCCCACACGCCTATACAACTAAAACTGCTATTTTGAAAATAGAAACAGTCAGCTGCGCCCATTCGGTATTATAGACCATGAAAATTTTGTTCTTTTACTTTTTTTGTCTTTTTTAGGATAACTGTGATGAGTATAAAAGTTTCGGTAGCGACTGAATTTGATTTTCTTTTTTGTTTTCTTTTACTATTTCTAGATCATAGATAACGGCTTGTGTTTCGGAGTGAACTTTCGATAAAAAATAGTAAGACCAAGAAATTGGCTAAGACTATGTACATGTTCTGGTAGTTCGTATTTTCCTATTATTTTTACACGGTCTGGATTTAGTAATAATCCTTTTGATGCTATTAAATATCGTAAGAAAGATAGTTCACTGTTTCCAAATTCGCAATGTTTATTGTCAAGCCATAGAATTTTAATCGACTAAAGAGTATCTGAAGGTGTTCTGTATGTTCTTCCAAGTTTGTAGAAGTGGCAACAATATAGTCAATGTAGATATAGCAAAATTCGCGCCCAGTTAGGACTTCGTACATAATCCGTTGAAATTTGTACAGCATTACACAAACCAAATGTTATTCTTGTAAATTGTAGAAGTTCCATTGGCGTGATAATGGCTGTTTCAGGTATATCTGCTTCTTCAACAGGGGTTTGAAAATAAACTTTCACCAATCTATATTAGAAAATATCTTGTTGCCATGTAAATTAGCTGAAAAATGGTGCAAAGGTGGTACAGGGTATCTATCCAGAACAGTAATTTTAATGAGAGCTCCGCATGGGCATCATTCGTTGTTAGATTTTCTAACAGGGTGTAAAGGATCTGCTTAATTTTTTTGGACAGACGACATATACCTGATTGCATCATAAATTCTTTTAAGTTTTTCAGGAGGTAATTTGCGCAGTTTACGACGAACGGGAGGTCTCTTCGTTTCGATGTGGTTAGTAACTGAATGTTTAGCCCGGAGAAAGTGCATGGTGGTTGTGCAATGTCTTTAATTTCCAGTGATAGAGGATGAAATGGTAAATTGTCAGGAACTGAGCAACACTTAAGAGAGGAAATATCGTTCTTAATTGACATGCTTAACTTCGTTATGCTATCGATAAGGCGTTTTCTTTTGACACCGACAAGCAATCCAAAATGTTCTAGAAGGTCAGAACTGATGCTTGGTTATACAGCATCTTCAATTATATATGTCCATATAGATTGTCATCTTAAATTAAGGTTTAAATGCAAAACTTTCTCTATAAATGTCGATAATTGAGTTATACCCGCTTTGAAGTTAGAATTTGTGTCGTTTAGAACGGTTTTGATGGATAGATGGCCGAATTACCAATACATCGGATCCTGCATCTATGAGGAATATACCGTTTGAACAATTGTGCCGTATTAAAAGGCGACATATTTTAAGTTTTCCTTAGTCAAAGAATTATGACATCAACTATTTGAATGGTGCTCGGCATTTTTTAACCCTAACTCCAAACGCAAATGATACCAGTACAATCGTTCAGATGACGTAGACGCTGCTCTTTTTTGCGGCTGCGGCTGCGGCTTCTGTTTTCATTTCGTATTCGGTATTGGAACTTACTTCCATCGATACGTTTAGACAGCTTAGTGATTAGGGCCTGGGTTTTACAAAGCATTTCATTCGATTTTGTCGATATCAGTGTGATCAGTGAAGGACAATTGGTCATTAATTTTGTCTACAATAATCGCGAGTGTGTTTAAGGTGTCTGACTGGCTGTGAAAATGGCTTTAATCGTTGACGGTAAACGTTGCAACCATAAACTTTTCAACAGATCATTCGACACGTTTCTCGTAGAAATCCTGAAGGTTTTTTTATCACTAATATGAACATTTTCTAACAATTTTTGCAGACGTTTTTCTTCGGAATCTTAAAATTGGCTTAATAATGTCTTTTTTAGCGCTTCGTATAAATTTTGATTCAGTGGATTTTTAACGATGTGGCTTACCTCGTTAAGGATCCTGCTTTCAACAGAACCGATTAAGGTGTGATATTTGGTGATATTTAAAGTAATTCCAGCTTTAAAAAGTTGAATCTCCAATTGACTAAACCAAAGACGGGGGCTAGTCTTTGAGAAAGGTGTAATCTTCGCATCAGCAGGTACAATGTGTTCTTCCAAAATGTGAAAATATCTTATTCACATCAAGAAGTGGCCTACTAAAGCATACATGGTTAGTTTGAATGTAATTTTTTGGGAAAATATTTTATTCTTTAGTTCCTTTATAGTCATGGCTTATTACGAAATAATTCTACCCACGTTGACTTCAGCCGATTACGTTAGCAGTAGGCTGGTAACTGCTACTACTAGGCTATTGCTTTACACTGTCATTTGTTTTCTCGAATGTGTAAAGCTTTTTTAGACGTACATGATGACCATCGATTGGCAGTGACAAAAAAGTTGCTTCCGTTGAAAAAACTATCCTCTCTATTTTCTATCTCTATTAATAACTACCTATTTGTCAATTCCGCAATTGTTATATAAATTCTGACATCGGAACCATCGGCCATTCATTTGAAATCTTTCTAGTTAGCAACTTATGACTTAGATATTTGGTCTCTTGTTTCAGCTGTTAAAGGAGAATCTTAAATTCCTAAGGTATCTTGAAAATCTATTCTTTCAACGGCAACAGCAGAAGCAGACATCACGTTAACTTGTTTTTCATTAATGGTTAAATTATTGCGAAAGTTAAAATGCTATATGATAAAGTTTCGTAAGCTGCTCATCCTTTTAAGAATTAATTCTACGATTTTCAATTCCTAAGATCCACTTGTTAGTAAAAAATAAAGCTGCTTTTACTCTTATATTAAAGGAGCCGGAAGATCGCTATTTCCGAGTATAGTGGTTAATTTCTTTTTCTTAAACAGATTGTACGTGTATTAGGTACTATTCTATGCAATGTACAGAATATTTCTTCAAGCCTTCTAGGTTAGCATTAAAACATGAAGATACCTAAGGTTCACATATTAAAACATTTTGATCGTTTTCAAATTCTAAAGCAATGAATTTACTTCGTTTTGATTATCGCGTTGGGGACTTCATTTTTTAGTGTTGATCATTAATTTTCAAGGAGATTTTAAAAAAGATTTATTCGACAATTGAAAGAAGCCAGAACATCTATTATTGACTTGCTGCTTCGTAGGAGCAAGGGAAAATTTAAAAAATTTGGCCATTGTACACAAATTGGTATTTTTAGAAAGTAGGAAGAAAATTGCTATATATGACTTAGGCGTGATTTGTTTATATAATGATTTTTACAAAGGTGTGAATCTATATTTAAATATAACTAGCAAAGACAGAAACCAAAATTTTTCTATAGAGCTCTGGCAAGCCCTTAACAAAATTCTATAAAACGAAGTCTCGGAGGGATTTAAGTCAGAACTCAGTTAAAATAAAACTTTTGGAAGACTTTTTTACAACATATAATAAACATAATATGTATTTATGTAAATTAATTAATATTTGAAAAGTTAGTATTTTTACACTATGTCATAAATGAGATTGATAAAGCGAAAGTTTGCTTGGCTACTGTGGGCAAACCACGTCCTGTGAAAAAATGAAACTAGCACAACATGAATCATCTATTAATAGCCTTTCCAACGATGTGCAGGTTATATTAAGTTTTGCTCGGAGAATTTTTTTAGGGACTTTGAAAATTGCCGTACTTAACATAATATAGACTAACATATAAGCAAATTTTGATAGGTCACTGTGGGCAAGCCATGTCCTGTGAAATCATGAAGTACTTACACAGGGTTCACAGGGTTACACAGTTCACAGGGCATGGTTTGCCCACAGTAGCCAAGCAAACTTTCGCTTTGTCAACCTCATTTATGACATAGTGTAAAAATACTGACTTTTCAAATATTAATTAATTTACATAAATATATGTTTGGTTTATTATATTTTGTAAAAAAATTTTCCAAAAGTTTTATTTTAACTGAGTTTTGACTAAAATCCCTCTGAGACTTCGTTTTATAGAATTTTGTTAAGGGCTTAACAGAGCTCTGTAAAAATACTTTGGTTCGTGTCTTTGCTAGTCGTATTTAAATATAACTTCACACCCTTGATTTTTACTCAGGAAGAAAGAATATAAATATTAAACTTTAAAGGACATCGATCTATTTTCACCATCAATAATGTTGAGTAATATCGAACGTAATTGACTTCTTAAAAGAATGTATAAGTAGCTAATCGTTTATGCGGTTTTACTTCGATAGAATTTCAAGGATTCAAAAAAAAAAGCCGAATTAAAAACAAAATGAATAAAATCATTCAAGAAGTACAAAATAAGTATTCATTTTTGAACAATTTGCTGACTAAACTCTGGAGATCATGGTTTAAATCCAATATAACTTTTAAACTTCATTTGCGAAACGTTCGATGGAAAAACGACAAGGCTACGCCAGATTGTGCTTATCAACCCACAAAGGTCAGAAAACATATTTTAGCAAATGAAAATTTATGTGAATATTTGCAACTTTTATTATACTTAGATCGAGCAGTTGGCTAATATTATTACTCATGGCATCTGGATAATACCGGCAATTGTATGCGCGAATAAGCTATTCGAGCGATCAAAAACTTCGAGTCAGTACCTTGTATGTTGGGTGTACGGGGGTGCTCTAACAATGTTGTTTATAATATCTACATTCTTCCATTGCTCTTGTTTTTGTACAAACCACAAGTAAGTTATTGAAGATCGAATAGTAGAAAAGAAAAAAATAGTCAGCAATTTTAGTGGCATTAGAAATATTCTGCATCGCTGTGATCGAGCTATGATTTACATATTTATTGCTGGTTCATATTTCCCATGGTTGCAACTTCAAAATCCACGTCATTTGAGTCTTTTAGTTTGTATGGAATGGATGATCTGGGTAATGGCTGCAATTGGAATAATGTATCAGCAGGTAAAGAATATTGCTCAGCTTTTCTTGCTAGCAAATTTTGAATAAAAATATAAAACAACTTAAAGCTGATTTTGATTACAGCTATTTCATGAACGTTTCAAATGTTTAGAGACATGCTTTTATGTAATCATGGGTCTCGGACCAGCAGTAGCGGTTCTCTCTACAGGCCATCAGTTTCATGGCATGACTGAGCTTAAGTTTGGCGGTTTTCTGTATATTGTCGGAATTTATTTTTTTAAGTCAGATGGCATTATCCCAATGGCCCATGCAATTTGGCATTTATTTGTGGTATTTGCTGCTACTTGTCACTATTACGCCATCCTTATATATTTGTACCCTTTGGAGAACACTACACCTAATATCTAATGCTATTAGCGTTAAAAAGAAAGCATTAAGTTATTTCCCGCATGCCAGCTTATATCTTTTTCTTAATTTTCTTGTTGTACTTTCAAAATTGTAGCATAATTTAATTCTAGGTTTTATTGAACACTTTTCAAAGTTTTCATCTTATTTAGGATTTTAGTTGTAAAGTTTTGCGCCTCCTTAGAATTTCTTGATTAGAAACAGTAATCCAAACTGTTCTTCTTAAATCGCGATAGACTCGATTAAAAGTATCCAAAATTTCAAAATTAGCCTTAATTCTGAAAATGTCATGTCTACTAGTTAACGTTGTGTGTAGAAAACGTTTTCGTTACATAATGAAATGTGTGCTTTTTACATAGGGCAGCATGTTTGTAAATATGCACAGTAAATATATATATAGTAGTTTATACTATTATATATTATAAAACTTAAAATAATGTTATCTTCACTACCTTTACGCTAATCGCGCTGTCAAACCACTTAAAAAATGAACCATAAAATAAGTAACTTAAAGTGAACAAAATTAGTTCTATCAACCACCGAGCTTGCATTATTGAGTCTGTGAATAAATCCGCGGTGAAGGTAAAGTTATCCACAATATTTAGCAAAAGAAGCGATTTTGTACAATTAAATATATTTCATTGTATTTAATCACTTGTAACCGTTTGTCTAAGTAGGTCGTTACGCTTCTTCAGTAGGATTCACTAAAATCTTTAATCGACCTTTGATAGATTGTTCGCCAATTGTGAACGCTTCTGATCAGTTACAGGCGTTCATTTGGTTAATTGTAAGAATTGCTCGGTACTGCGTTGTTCGGTAGCAGCACTTTATAAGACTATTGATTTCCCATCCCACCAGATGAACTTCTTTGCAATCAGCACCTGAGCAGCCTAATCGCGTTCAGATTGCCGTTATTGTAAACAATCGTCCTTTCATCACCAGTAATAACTCGTTGTTTTTGGGAAGCAAAAATTCATCCATAAGGATTGTCGCTTAATTTTCCCCAAGCTGTGCAAAAGTTTCGGTACAGCCGCCTACTCAATATTGGTATTATTTTTCCACTCCGTATCTGAACTGGTGATAATCATGCTATAATCGATATAGAATTCTTCGGATACTTTCACAGCAAGCTGAGCTGCGACGTGTCTCGCGCTTTTGTGGAAGAGTTTTAATGAAACTTCGTATATCTCAGAAACTTCGATGAGAGTGAAAAAATATATTCAGTTGCTACGGAGTAATGCACAAACGTAATACATTTCAAGATCTATATCTTAAAAAATACGTACCGGAAATCCCCACCTTATAATTACATTCTTTATTAGTAGAATTAACTTAGCCACTTTATTCGCCATATGACTAACAGTTTACAGCTTCTCTAAACTAAAATTATTGTAAACTTTTTTCCTTGACTCTCGTTGAACCAAATCCCGAAATTGTTGAAATCAGTCCACGGTTGATGTTTATAGTTACTCTTTTCGTTTTATTAGATTACGCAATGTTGCATTGAATCCAAAAAATGAGAAGTAAGATTTTTGAACTTAGTATCTATCAAAGTCAACGTGAAAACTTCAAAAATTGACAAATCGGCCCAAAGATTCGTTTAAAATTATCAAATAACTCCATAAATAAGAAGTAGTATATAATTATAATTTGTAGTGTAAGCAAATACTTATAAAATGTTGCTAAATTTCCATTCCTAACTCCTGAGAGTTCCGGTAAGAAGCAATAGAATATGACTAATCAAAAAAATACGCATATATAGCACTATGTTATATAATATAAAAATATTTAAGAAAGCAGTCCTCAAAACGGAAGAGTATATATTGTCACTAGTATGTGCCTTCACATTGTAACGCAAGTTGGTCAAGCGACATATGTACTTAAAATTGATAGCATTTGAGAAAGAAAATAATCAAAATGCAATACGAAAACGAAGCGAGTCAACATAGGTTGAAAGTGTAATTTAAAATAAGTATTCCTTATATGTTTGCTTAGATAGGACCATCTAAGCAGCATTCTCTATTTTTTCAAATTTTTTAGAAGCACTTAAAAAAAGAAGGAGAAAAACGCATTTTCCTGTTTTCTTCATTTGGAAAACAAAAGTTGTTTAATAAGTTCGTGTTTTACTTTCTTTAAGAAATATCTTTATGTGATATTTAAGAGCTGAAACCATAATTCGTTAAGATGATCAAAATATTATTGATTCCGAGATCTCGCTGAGTCCTTATAATTTTTGCGCATCTTTATTATTTGGCAATGAATATAATACACTAGCTTTATTTCATAAAGACAACGTAAAAAGAGAATTAGTTTAAAAAAAAAACATTTTTTTACCCCACCATATAACATAAATAACCAAAAATGTAAATTTTCTACCCCTATCTTTAAGACAGGTATCTGCTACTTCATTTTCTTATATCTATTTTATAGAGGAACATAAAAACCAGACATATTTTAAATCCAAACGAGTGTTTTCTATTATTATTTTGTTTTTTTCTGTTGTACGTAAAATTTTTGCAAACATGTGATATTACAATATTTACCTCTAAATATAACCATCAATTAAAAAAACATTTTATTGTAACATTTGCTTGCGGTCTATGTCTAAATCGATGGATAGTGTCCATTGTTTACTTGTGAAAACCATCCTGATTAGCACTAGAAATACTCAGTTTTATATTGTATATACCTATTTATACGGAAGTGAGTCAATTGTAGATTGTCACAGGCAATAAAATTAACAGGGAAAATTGAAATTTGGCACGTAAGTTTCTCAACAAAGAATATTTCTGAGACTAACTCGAAATATACAGTGAGTCTCATCAATATTGGGTTTTTTCGCACGACAAAAAATAAACGCTTGTTAAACGTAGTCCATTGTCCAAACATATAGATTTATTTTACTATTTGTTATTACAAGGGAATATATATTAAAATATAAAAAAATCAGACAAAACATTATTCCACTAGACAATAAAATTAAATAACTTCAAGAATTCAGAAAATATAGCGTTATTAATATTGGGTTTTTTTCGTATAAGGAAGAAGAAAAACAACCTATTAAAAATATTTTTTAATATTTGGTCGGGTATCCTTTTTGTTTAATAACGTCATTTAAACGTTTTAAAATATTTTGTATAATTTTTCTTGCATGGGAAAGAGGCATCTTACTTCATTCCTCTTATAATCTACTTTTTAGGTCTTGGTCATGGCATAGTTTGGAGCCAATGGAGTAACGATATTCTAAACGGAGTACAAGAAAGTAATAGGAAGTTAAACAACGAGGGCAATTTAAGGATATTGAAGGAAAATTTGAAAGAAAGTGCGGACAAACTTGGTAAATTGGAAACATTCAAATTCTACCAAGATAACGACCTCAAGCACAAGTGCCACTTAATTCAAGAAAGGCTCCCATATAACTGCCCCATAGTGCTTCACCCTCTTCCACAAATCACCAAGCACCCCACCAAAAACATGTGGGATAAATTGGACTGCTATGTGCGAAAACATTCAATGTCTTCCACTCTGAAAAACAGACTATAAGAGGAATGTTTTCCATGCGAGAAAAATTATAGAAAATATTTCAAAACGTTTAAATGACATTATTAAACACCAAGGATATTCCACCAAATATAAATTTTTAATAATATGCTGCTTTTTTTTTCTTCGTATCCATCCTTATATGAAAAACCCCAATATTAATGACACTATTTTTGAAGTTATTTAATTTTCTTGTTTACTGGAATAACATTTTGTTTTTTTTTTTTTTTTTATATTTTAATGTGTATTCATTTCCTAGTAGTATAAAATAGTAAAATACATTTTTATGTTTGGACAATGGACTAGGTTTAACAAGCGTTTATTTTTGGTGGAGCGGAAAACCCCAATATTAATGAGACTCACTTTGCTTTGGTAAAAATAGGTGCATAAAGCGTCTCTCAAAACTGGAAACAGGGAAGACAAAGGCATTTTTTATAATTGTAATTGTTTATAGAATCAATGTGTATAGGATAGGGTTATGGGTGGAATAGTACATCAGGCAATTGGCTTGCATTGCTTTGCTGACGCATATGTACTCCTTCATCGAAGTCTACCATGAGCATTTCGCATAAATATGGTTTAATTTCGTTAACACAGCGCTGATTCTCTGTAGGAAAATGAGTAGGCGATTGTTTTTAGTTTTTAGAATGGTTTTTGTTGTGAAGGCGGTTCTGATTTGAGCTTCGAGTGTTCTGTTTCAGTATTTTGAATATTTTTTTTTCCTTTGGAAGTTTTTTTTTTAAAAGCTCGACTATCATTGACGTTTCCATGAAAAAAGCGGTTTGTAATGAACTTCTAATATATTGAAATAGAAAAACGGGAAAAAGATTTTTATAAAATTTGAAAATATTCATTGATTGCGGTGATCACAATTTTGTCAAAAGGGAAACAGATTCTTGCTAAAATTGGAATTTGAATAAAAGAGAACAATTTGTCCAACAACAACAATTTCAATATAAAAATCTCATTATGTTAAAATCCTTCAATAAGACTCGGATTGTGAGCGAAGTGACAGCGGAATGTATATTTGCGACACCATGTAATTTCAGTTTCGATTACGGTGATAATTCAAATCAACGCTGTTAACATTACATTATTTAGAACAACAACAAACACCTGTGTAGCTGTTCATTCAATGAAACGACAACAACAACAAACTCCAGTGTAGCTGTTTATTCAATAAAACGAGAACAAGAGAGAAGCACCGTAGTTCCGAAGCCCATGATGGTAATTTAAAATCTCAGCAACGCAGCTACCTACACATCTTTATCTACACATCCTGAATAGAGTTATTTAATTGTTTAATTTTTTTTATTAAAAAAATTATAAATTTTTTTTTTATTAACCGTGAATGTACATTCGGCATGTTTTGATAATTGGTGAGTTAAATTTTATTGATAATTAAGTTAGCTAGTTAGTATTAATTTTTAATACATTTTCTTTCTTACAAGCATTAATTATAGAATATATCTTTGACATTAATTTAACATACCTATTGCTTAGGTTATTATTAAAAATGATTTCTAACTAACTTGCTTTGCTGTTACTGGCTGGCGAGGTAAGTTTACACATTATACCACACTTCCACTACAACACATACAAGTTATAAAAATTCTGTAGGGCAAATTTCTTTTATGGACCTCCCAATTTCGACGAGCTAGTCACTTTTCTTTTAGAGCCCTTTAAGAATGCTACAGCTCCTCCTCCATCCATCCTTGGTGGTTGTGGACTTCTTGGCATAGATCGTTGACTTCAAATAACCGCGTAAAAAACATCCAGAAGTATTAAATAATATGATTAGCGGGGCGAATTCTGATTACCGAAACGAGAGTACACCATCACGAAATGCCTTATGCAGTAATTGAATTGTTTAACGGAATGTAAGGCAAGGGACAGGTCTTCTTAGATGAAAACGAGCTCCATCGATTAGGACGATTTTGCTCGAAAAATCCGCATCCACTTGATGTTAAATAACCCATTCAACTTTATAAGCATGAAGACGAAGATCTTCAATGAGTGTACGAATTGTTATTGGACATCCAGCATATTGAACATATTCATTTACTTTTTCAATCGCTCTTTTCTCAACTGGAATCAATATTCCAGCCGTATTTTATACGAAATTTGCGAACTGCGTCCGCCAAACTTATTTTTTAAATATAGCTCAATAATGAAAACGTGTTATATTTTCACGTAATGCTTTTTACTTACCTTAAACTCTCACCTGCAAACTGGTTTTTTTTTGGAGTTGACAACACATTACTGAACAAACGGCGGCAAATTTAAATTTTACGCAATTTGTGGGCCGCCTTATACAAACCTTTGTCTGCTCTAGAGTTGAAATTACCAAAAAAAAAAAATCTAGAAATGAATATCATATACAGAAACGCTATTCTATACACATTGAAAATGGGTTCAATTCGATTCGGTATTTTCCTAATTTTAACGGATCGATATTGCTCAAAATGCTTTCTTTATATATGTGATTCGGATATGTTTTGAGCCGCACTGATAATGTTAGATTGTAAAGTTTTTATCTCTAGTTTTTCTTATAGAAGCAAAAATCAATAAAAAAGACATGGAATTCTGCATGTCGACAATAGTGCAAGAAACTTGATTCCGTAGTAAAGGAAAGTTTACTAAACTGTTGAATTAAATCTATTTTAACGGCTTAATTGCCACCGTTCACCAAACTTCTACCTTTAAAAGTTATATATTCTCCTTAGCTGTGAATTCTGAGTTAACTTAACCGTCGGCATCCTTCCGTCGGCATTACTTCTTGTGTTGTTGTTGGTTTATTGAGGTAGGGAATGATTCCAAAGTCAATATTTTTAATTACTGAATTATGAAAAGTGAAAGATTTTGTGAAAAATGATTGAAGCTACGTACTTATAAAATATTTCCTTTTTTGTATATATTTCCTTTTAGTTTCGATAGTGCTAAAATTCGAAATTACTTTTTATTTGGACAGATAAACAAGGAGCCCCATATATCTAGAGAATTTTTTTCAATTACTTGAAATGAGAGTTCAACTAAATCGTAAAGTGAAGTTGCTTTAAAAGTTAGTTAAGATCTCAGTTTGTTGTTATTCTCATTGCAGTTTTTTTTTTATGTGAAAGGCGCAATTGTGAGGACCAAAGTCGGAGCTCGGTTTGCACCTCCACTTTAGATTAACGTTTATAGTATGTATTCTCAACTATGGAGTAAATGCCTTTTAATATGATCATGAAAATAGGATCTCATTCAAACAGATGACATCCAATGAGATGGAAAGATGGATTGGCAACGCCGATCATGACAAGAGAAATAATCGACATGACTTACAATTATGGCTGTCGACAAGAGCAGATATGTGCTCTGATTAGTTAAACATAAAACAAATATCTTGAATACAACTATAGATTTTAAAATAATAGTAAGTGGTGAGTCAATATAAATTATGCTAGCAAGATTAAATAGTGGACATTTGAAACCTTCTTGAATTTAATTGTAAGTCAAGATAATTTGAGATAGTCTGGATAAAGGATAAGCAAGTCAACGAATTTAAGTGTTTCTTTTTTTTTGGTGATGTTGTGTAGTAAGTCAAATTACGGTGCCACAACAAATAGGAGCTTTAGAGTAAGAACAAACTGAATAGGCAAAAGGGAACAAGTGAGTGTTTCAGTTCATAGAATATTAGGATAAGGACATATTACACATTCTCTTTCTGTATTGGTGTGGTCCAAGAAGATAATCTGAGGATATTCCATCCCTAAGTTAACAGGACATGCGTAACTTAGGTAAAAATATATAAGCCCGCGAAAGCTTAAAAAGCAGCTTATATATACTTTTACGTCCTTACATAATGCAAACGAAAGCGAGCTGTTGATGCAGTGTACGAAATGAAAACAGTAAATTCAGAATTACCGACTGCTGAACCAGAGCTGGAGAATTGACCACTTATTAAATTTGAAGTCTGAAGAACTCTGCAAGTTTAATTGCGTTAAATGTTAACGTTGAACACTAAAAGAAAGAACCTAGGAGTAATGCATGGATCTCAAAAGTTAAACGGAGGAAGTATAGGAATAGGTTTATTGAATCATTCCATTTTTCTGCTTAAATTTTTGATAGAACTATTAATACGTGTGTATAATAGTCAAAACGAAGCGTTCATTTTATTTACAACATTTTGTGCAACTAGTCTAATTTGAATTAAGACAAATGTGTGGGCAATGGTATCTCCAGGTAAAATACGTATATATATAACAACATTTTTTTAGACTTTAGACATGACGGACATTTAACATGTAAATATATAATAAAAAAAGAAAAAACCTGGTGGACGTCTAACACGCAAAAATTAATAAGACATCGATTTAAATGAAGTTCAAGAACGAAATATAAAGAAATAATAAAATGAAAAAAAAAATGTATATGCTAAAACTAACCCCCAACTTTGCTAAGGCTTAGACAAAGAACTTTATTTTTATATTAGACCTTTTCTTACAACGCATGGCATCATCATGTTGTTGACTCGTCGAAAATTTAAAAAGAAGGTATATGCAATATATTTATAATTTACGTATTTATAATATGTTTAATATTATATTCTTTGAATATATAAAATTGTTTAAACGCAGCGTTCGTATGTTCGAAAAATTGCAAACTTATTTTTTAATTGTTCTTTTGCTGAAAGTGTTCACTTATAATCTAGTCTTGAGAATGGCGATGATTTGATCGCTCAATAGCTCAGAATCATATTCTCAAGCACTGGTCAAACGGGCATTTTATTAGAACGTCTGAAATGAAGGCTTTAAAGAAACAAAAAACTGATTTTCTGCAAGTCAAAGGCAAAATAGCATTCGTATGCAACTTTGCTTCAAACTAAAAATAACGCTATTTAGCCTTTCAGATGACGCAGGATCAAAATGTCTTTGCCTTTCAGTAAAGCAAAGAAAAATTGCTTTCTTGTTTCGACCACCAAAGATTCGGTTTGCCAAAATGACGCTTGAGGGACCCTATAAAGTATATAAATTCCGGATTATAGTCTGTCTGCCTACGAGAAATGTGTCTTAGGCGTATTTATTGACTTTAAGGGTGCGTTTGATCATCTCAATTGGAATAATATACTTGCCAGGCTGGGTGAGGTAGATTGCCTGAAAATTAAACTCTGGGCTAGCTATTTTTCTCAGAGGCGAGCGACGTTGTCTTCAGGGACCATTAATATATAAAACATTAGGATGGATGGTCTGTCAAAGACGTAGAAGACGCTAGAAGGCATTTGCGGCAAAGTTAATAGAATACTTAATTTCTCTGCATATGCAGATGACCAGTTCATCTTAGGGAAAGGTAAGGCTCGGAAAGTAAGCCAAGAACGCGATGAAAGCGCTATGAGAGGGATCAGTGCATGGGGACATAGTGTTGTTGTTGATGTATCATTGCAGAAAACTATGATGTCGTTACTGAAAGGTAGCCTTTCGTCCGGTAGACCTCCAATGATCACGCTGAATGAGTTCAGTCTTACGTACGAGGCTGAAGCCAAGTACCTAGGTATTACCATGAATAATTGAGGCAAGTTTATTTCACACGCTGGTAAGGTTAAGGATAAGCTTATGAATGTGGAAGGGCAGATTCGTCGTGTCCCACGGTGCGAGTGAGGTCTTACCAGGCATTCGGGTAATATACGGCGGCCTCTTTGTTGCTTGTGCAACATATGGAGCTCCCGTATTATGCTCGGACGTCACGTCTGTTGTAGGGCGAAACAAGATCTTCACCAACGCATAATGTTGTTGGCCTGTTTGCCCGTTTGTAAAACGGTCTCAACTGACGCTCTACAGGTACTGATGGGTGCACCCGCTCTGGACCTTAAGAGTTTACGTCGTAGTGTTGCCTACATGATAAAGAGGGGCCTGCCCTTACTTGACGGATTAAGCATTCAGGATGTAGACGGATTAAATACTCGGGAGCGTGAATCGCTATTAAAGTAACGTGTCCGTGCCACGTGGCACTCACGTTGGAATAATAGTGAGAACGGTAGAGTTACTTTTAACTTTATTCGTGATGTTTCCTTTGTAGAAAATCACCTGGGTTTTAGCTTTAGTCTACATCGCGTGTTTCTACATACGGGCCACGGATCTCTGAAAGCATTTGTGCATGAAAGAGGCTATTCTGAAACTAGGGTTTGACTATTTGGCAGTCTGTCCAAAGACTATTAACTTATTGGTTGTTGGTGCCCTCTCAGTAGTCTGCATTCAGAGACTTAGATGTCATGGGAGTCAAGGTAGTTTATGGTAGCATTGATTGTAGTCTGTCCCTCGCTACTCCTGAGACGACAGCAGCATTGAGCGCGTTTGCATTTGTGGTTGTCGCCGCCGCATGGGTCTCTACAAGTCTTACCTGAGACAACACATCTATCTGGTACGGCATTGTGGTGGAAACCCGTTTCCACGTTTCCTTGCATTGCTATAATAGTTTCAACTCGATTTGAACTTTACTCACTCCTTCCCAAAGGATATCGTTTTCTTTATTAAACGAAAGAAGTTGAGATAGGCCTCCTCCGCCCAGTGAGAATGCAATGTCGATGCGCATTGTATGGAGTGGTACTTTATTCCTGCAGCTTCCTCTGCAGATTCTATCCCATACCGAGTTGCAGGTCGTATGGGACCTGATGCAACGTCCGCTCGGAGGATTTATTATCTTTCTATCAGTACTTATTTTTCTTCTTTATATCCGGCACCATGGGTGTCAGGAGCCCCCGAAGCAATCTACCAGCTTCGGCCTGTCAACGTGAATGGCCCATTGCGAGAACATTTGACGTGTTAGATAGGCTTCGCCCTAGTCGGAGGAAAGGACATGCCACATACATGTTCTTAGTCTGAAACAGCAGGGTAGCCTTGTTAAATTTAATGCTAACCTTTATATATACCAAAGCAATCCTCAATAATATTCCTTGCCTTGCAGCGAATATCATTGTATTTCTGTTTGATTGAACCGATTCGAATTCTGTATGGCGTCATCAAACACGGCTTTGATGGGTATTCGGTATCACCTGAAAGTAATTGAACGATACAGCCAAGTAGTGCTCTACGTTATTTCTCTGCTACAAGGAGGTAACCATTACGTTGATTCCTAATCCAGTGGACTTCTAGGTAAAATTTTTCAGTGGAATGTCTCCACACATGTGAGTCGTGACATAATTCAGGAAGTCTAAACTTTATAGCTATACAGAAGCAGTCCTTTGTGTTCGCATAATATCCCGCCGTGTTCACTCCGTGGTAACTTTGCCTTCGTTGTATCACTTCTGATTCAACAACTGAAAAGATGCTCTGTGCAATGTTTAAGTAAAAATCACCCTCAGCCCTTGATAGTCTCCAGATCCCATCAACTCCAAAGTAACTCATCACGAATACGTATAACGAAGCTTAAGTTTCATTTTCAAGTTCCTTTTTTTTTCTTTAGGTGTGTATGATAGTTGTGAGATATGCTCTCTCACAGCTGTCAAGCAGACGGGAGCTAAATAGCTGACGTTTCTTGTTAGTATTAGGTTTTCGGAGTTGCATTTAAAAAAAGACGGAAAAATTTTAAATGATTAAATTAAAAAAAATTTTATTCGAAAATACAAAGATAATTTGATAAAACCATTTTCAACGAAACATTTTTATAATTCAGTTTGAGAAAATTTCCAGGTCAATTATACGCGAATCTCCTTCATCACCTAACTTTCTCGTCTCTAACTTTCTCAACTCAGCAATTCCCTCTTCGTCTACAGTCATTGCCACCTATTCAATTGGCCCTCCTCAATATTTTTGCAGGAACAAGCTGCTAGCACTTAACGTTCTTTTTCCCTCGTATTTGTAGTCCGCTCAAAGCTAAAAAAAGGCAAAAATAAAGTAAATACAAAAAGAATATTATAATAGTAGAATTTTTGAAAGCTTATTTTTCGCCATCCCGCTACGTTGGATAAACCTATTCAGGTTAGCTCCCTTGTTAGGTATGAGCGGCTTGTGGTGAAACACAGCATTACAGCTATTTGTTCTATTGTAATTGACCTGTAGGTGCATGGAAGAATACTGAAATTAATTTATGCAAATAGCGAAAAAAAAACATATTCTTTCAGATGATGTTAAATTATTTGAAACATCGCACGTTCAAGTACCCCACTGACAACTCTCTTTGAAAACGCGATGTTTTTTGCATTCTTATTTTTTTTTTTTGTTGGAAATGCGTATTACTTCACTTTGTTGTTTTAGTATATATTTTATAAATTTTTGCTTTTATTTACGTTTGTATTCTGTTTGGTTTGTTTAGATGAATGAATTAGGCCTGCTAGCGATAAGATTAATAATATATGCAGTAGCATGGGTTTTTTTATTTGTTGATCCTTTTCGTGTGATAGTTGATAGCGGCAGTATAGGTTGAAAAAAAATTGAGGATGCGCCTCTCTTTTATTAGGAGGCAGGGATGTATATAAGGGTAGCCATGAGGAGGCAGGAAGTTATTTCTAGGCGGTCGAGTACAAACCAGGGCTGATTCAGAATATTAATTAGAAAAGGGGACATCAGCAAACAAGCAAAAAACAAAAATTTCGAATAAAAAAAAATCGAGCAGCTCTGATAAAGGATATATGACATGTGTTGGTGTTGTAATATTTGTCTCAAATACAACACTGTAGTAAGCCAGATTGTTAATCTCACTCGTTGCGAAGTGCATGATGTTTAGTGGTCAATAAGAGGAAAAAAAAAAGGAAATGAGAATTGAAAGAGAAGAAAACTGCAACTGACCTCACGGGATTGAGATTGGGCATGCGGTTGAAGAACAGATTTTCAGTGATAGAAGATTGCAATTGGAAAATATTAAATAATCATTTTCAATTTTTTTCTTAATGTACATTGTTCGCGTTGGTGGGCTGTAAAAATTTTATTTGAATAACACATTCAGGAAATGGTATATATATAAGAAGTATTTGTTGGTTTTCAGTGATAATCGCGACAGTAAGCTTAAACAACCAAATCAATGACCATTGAGAGAAAAGCCGATCAAGTTATATTTATCAAATCAGATATCAAATATATCATTATGTGTTGTACTTATATATATATTTATATATATATAATAAATATAATAAATAAATAGTTTATATTTATATATTTATATTTGTTCTCGGATACGGTTCGTATCACTAGATCGTGGATATTCTTTTTAAGAGAAATATACTTGCACGTTTTCACTACAAGACTCTTTTATTTACAACTAATTTATGTAAGGCTAGGATTATTTACATTTTACTTTGGCAATGCTCTCGACTTCTTAACTCTAATATTCTTTTTCAACTCAAATGTTCTTGCCCACCAGACTCTGCCTTCCGCAAATAGTCTATTTATATACATTTTTAGAAGCACATTACTATTACTTAAGTGCATGGCTTCATTTTTAATCCATTAACCTGTTTTTCCACTAATCAATTTCCTGGGCCGGCAGCTGTATCACGCGCCGCGAATGTGCACTTGGATTTTCCCTCTCTAGGGAATTTTTATCTGAGAAAATCAATTAGTTGGAATGAAGTGGAGTTGGGATTTCCGTAACAATATATAATAAAAATAAAATATAATATATATATATATAATATAAA